>CAKOAT010088488.1:465669-485508 GCA_932364175.1 Eruca vesicaria subsp. sativa | reverse complement strand
ACCCTAATACAAAGAGAAGTCAAGAGAGAGATCAAGAGTAGAAGAAACTAAGGAGAGACATTGTTCGAGTCATGTCTCTAAGGGATAGAGTTTCTTTGATCTTTCTTATTCTTTGTTGTGTAGAGCGCTTAGAGCGTTTGTGTAAACCCCTTTGATTGATAGTGGATGTTGTGGGACACGGTTCCCACCCGAGACGTACAGTGCTAGAGGCCGGGAACTCGGTGATCAAATTCTATGTGTTATTTAGTTAATCAATCAAACGATCGATAATTCCTAACAAGTGGTATCAGAGCAATCCAGGTTTTGATTGCGAGGGGTTAGTGAGATCACGAAGTCTGAATTGCATAGAAGAAAGATAAAGGGACTTATTGTTTCTTCGAGATGGTGGAGCCAACACATGGAAGGGTTAAGGTTGAAAGATCAAAGGGTAGCATGACATTAAAAGAAGAACGGGATGCTGAAGATTTTTTAAGACTGGTTTCCGCTGCAATCACAAGGTTAGTGTGATGTTCGAAGTTTCTGGATACTCAAACCTGCTAAGAACATAGAGTCTAGATGTTGGGAGAACACATGGAAGTAGACCGGTTTTAACAATAAAAAAGTCAAGATATTTTGCTGTGAAATCAGGTTGTATCTTGGCTTGTTCTAGTTGTTGAAAGTCTATTTAGTTTGGTGTTCAAAGAGGGATTGAAAGAGAAACCGGGGTGATAGATTCATGACTAGGGGACGCCTTAGGAATGGAACATATGTGACAGAAGGTTGTTTCAGAAAGTCTTAGATTCAAGAGAAAAGTTATATAGCAGAAGGGTATGGAGGTGAAACAAGGAGGCTGCTTGTATCAAAGTAGGGTACGATCAGGTCTGAGAATCTTCAGAGAGGGTTAAATGTCAGGGATAAGGATCAGAGTTTCAAGAGCTAAAGAAGACAACAAAACTTGTGTGAAGTTCTGTAAGAAGAGATGCTTTGACCAAGGGTGTGTCGAAAGACTATCTAGCAAAGGTGATAGCTTGATGGCGGGTTCTGTTAAGTAATAACAGCGGTACACAAAGAAGTTCAAGGCAGATTTATTACAGAAGGTATGAACAAGAAAAAACTGAATGAAAGTTGTATCGAAAGTATTCCAAACAAGAATGGTTAGGAGGCGGGTTCTATCAAATAATGGCGGTACAAGATGGATTCAAAGATAAGGTTTCTTGTTGAACACACATGGAAGCTCAAGTAAAGCTTAAAGACAGGAAGTATAGCAGCAAGGTTTAACACTTTTAGTAAGGTTCTGTTTAAAAAAGAAAGCTGGATCAAAGTTTGTGTCGAAAGTCTATCTAGCTAATATGGCAGCTTGATGGCGTGTTCCATAAGTGTTAACGGCGGTACAAAAGAGGGATCCGAAGCTGTGGGGGTTTAAACAGAAAACATTTTGAATCAGAGGACTGTTTCAAGGATTGAAACGTGTATGATTCATAGAGGTTACTGCATTTGATTTAAGGGAAATCAAGATGCAAAGAGAGGATTAGTTCAATCATAACAGATTCATATGGTCATGGAGGAGGCTGTGTGATTGATTGGTTTAACGTAGAAACTATGTAGCTTCAGGCGAGAGGCAAATATGATTCTACGAAAGGGAGTATGGTATTTTTCACTTCAAGATTTCATTACTCGGGATACTAATGATGAGAAGTGTAAAAGCATATATAGGTAAAGGGAATTACCTAAAGAATGGAAAAGAAAAGGGAGGAGGCTGAGCTCAGAAGTTGTGAAGAATCAGAAGTCATGGAGTGTTGATTCTGGTTCCAGGTGGAGCTCATCTTGGAAGTCTGAAACGGTTTCAATTTCAGGGTTAAGGTTCTCGGAGGAAAAAGAGACAAGACACAAGAAGATGACGATGTCAATAAATTCAAGCATAATATGTTGCAACATGAGTTAGAGGGAAAGCTTTCAGGTTTAATTAGATGCTTGGTGAGAATATAGACATCTGGTTAAATGGGTGCACATGCAGACATGTTACCTGAAGTTGCAGGAAGCATGAGATGAGGTTTTTTTCTTTCGTCATGAGTAGCTGAAAAAAAAAAAAAGGTATTAGATTCCAGGAGGAGCTACTGGTAGAAGAAAAAGAAAGAGGTTGAAATCAAAGTTATGATTTCATTGTCTCGGATAAGTCTGAAGATTACAGAGGCTAGAAGAATGGTTAAAGTTATTACCAGTAATCATCATAGGAGCAGAAGTAGTTCGATTGATCACCGAAGAAACTGCAGAGAAGAAATCAAAAGTGATGACTTCACTTAGCCTATAGAAATCTGAAGAGACAGAACAAATGGAGTAGTTGGAGGCTTTATTGAGGATGTTACCATTAAATGGAATCTGAAGATGATTCAGGTTCAGGTGGAGCTGTCGAGAATGGTAAGATAAAGTGGAGCTGCTGTGGGAAGAGAAACAAAGTTAAGGTTCTCAACAAAAATCAGAGGCGCAAAGGAGTTGTGTAAGAGTTACCTCAAGAAAAGCGCCATTGAAGGAGAACAAATAAGGTTTTAGTTTAGCTAGCAATGAAGTCAGCCAAATAAACTGAAGGGAGACGGATCACAGCGGAGGAGGCGTACAGGTACGCCAGAGAAGCGGGAGAATGCGGTAATAGAGTCGCCGGAGAAGCTCGAAAGGGTCTGCAAGCTAAAGTATTGCAGAAAGGTTTCACTATCAAAGGGTTTAGGGTCTTGTTACGTATGTTACAGAGGCCGGAGCATCAGGGTTTACTATCAGGAATAAATCAAAGGGACAGGGGAAGAGTTTGTAAGCTTCGTCAGAGAAGTAAAACTGCAGAGATGATGATCAGAGTTGTTTGGTTCAGATGTCATGGCCTCTGGAAAGGATTTGAGGTTTCATCTCGGGTGGAGACAGGCTCGAGTTGAAGGTCACCGGAGGGAACCGCCGTGGGCTAATTCACCGGAGTCACTGACCGGAGATGCTCGTCAGAAACGGCAGAAATTCTGGTGAGTGAGATTGACTGCGTTTTGGTTCGATAGGTTCTATTCTAGTATGTTTCGTAGGCGACCAAAGGAGACGTATGTTCTGGTCGGTGACGAAATGCAGAGATGTTGGTCAGAAGCGCCATTAGAGAAGAAAGGGTTCAATCCTTCTCACCATCGTGTAGAAAGAACAAGAGGATTGGAGACAAAAGTTTTGGGCTAGATGTTGACTTGGCCCAAGGTGGAGTTTGTGAGATTATGGGCTGCAGTCAACATATGTTAGGCCCAAATCTGATCATGATTTAGGTTTGTTTTTGGGCTGAAGTGATAATGGCATGACCACAAGTCGGTTTGTGTAATAAGGAAACAAAATGACTTTCCTTGTTACTAAAGGAAAACAGAACCAACATCAACATGAATAAGGAAATAGAACATCACGTCTGTACCTATAAAAGGAAGACATCAAAGCCTTACAAGATCATCCGAGAGAAACCCTAATANACCCTAATACAAAGAGAAGTCAAGAGAGAGATCAAGAGTAGAAGAAACTAAGGAGAGACATTGTTCGAGTCATGTCTCTAAGGGATAGAGTTTCTTTGATCTTTCTTATTCTTTGTTGTGTAGAGCGCTTAGAGCGTTTGTGTAAACCCCTTTGATTGATAGTGGATGTTGTGGGACACGGTTCCCACCCGAGACGTACCGTGCTAGAGGCCGGGAACTCGGTGATCAAATTCTATGTGTTATTTAGTTAATCAATCAAACGAGCGATAATTCCTAACAACAATAATCATGTTTATCTTTCGGCGGTTAGCGTCGTTACCCTTTCTCGTCTTGCCTTCGTCCGCGTTTTTCACCCGACTGGTTTCCCTGAGGCGGATTTTCCGCTTGCAAGTTCCTGTCGTTTCTCGGGAGGCGGCCGAATCGCGGATAAGGTCCTTGACGCTGGAAATATGGGAGAGTTCTCCCGCGACCAGTTTTGCGGTAAGTCTGGCATCGAGGACTTTGCAGTTCACGGTGGAATTTCCACGGGTTTGGGGGAGATCGCAAAAAGAATTCTCATCGTAATTCGGATTTCTCGTCCACGTGTTACATGTAGTTCGCCCCTGTTCCGATCCAGAGGTAATGGCGTAGTTGTGCGCCACTTGGAGATCCTGCCCCTCATGATGGACGAACTTGTCATTACGAGAGTTTTTCTTTTTCTACTTCTGCTCGGGTGCGTTATCCTTTGCGGATGTATTCGTCGGCTTATGCTTTTCGGACAGGATTTTTGTCTCCTCCTCGATGGTTATATAATCAGTTGCCTTGTGGAGCGCGTCCTCGATCGTTCGCGGTTTTTCGAGAGTTATCCATTTTTGGAACTTTTACTTGAGCCAGAGCGATCTCTTTAGTGCGTCGATGGCGGTTTTGTCGCTGATTCCGCTAACCCTAGCCATGACGAGTTTGAATCTGCTCATGAAATCGCGAAGGGATTCGTCCTCCTTTTGGGACAAGCTCCAGAGATCAGCGTCAGAGGTTTCCGGATAGATGAACATCGAGTACTGCTTCAGGAATTCGGAAGCGAGTTGGCGGAAACTTCCGATCAAATTCCGCCTAAGTTTGGTGAACCACTCGAGCGCTGCTCCTTCTAGGTTTTCGACGAAAAGACGGCAGTAGCTTGTGTCCTTTTCGTGATCCTTGAGTTTGGCTCGTCCCATGGTGATCTGGAAAGCCTAAAGGTGCGCTTTGGGATCGGACGTCCCGTCGTAGGTTGGCACCTTAAGTTTCCCAGGATCGGGTAGCTTGACCTCGGTGATGCGAGCCGTGAAGGGCGTTTTCCGAGATTCGTATAGAAGCCGATCGATTTCAGGTGCGGCGCTGGTAGCGTGATGAATCTGAGATTTCACCGCTTTTACCGCTGTGGCCGTTTTAGTGATGTACTCGCAGAGATCGCGAATCTTGGTTAGGTCAGCAGTTTTCCGACCTTGTCGGCGTTTGCTGCGAGTAACCGGAGATCGCTCCTCGGCGGTTTTTGCGTATTGCGCAAAGTAGATCTCCTCCTCGTCTCCAGTAAGAGAACGCTCGGGAGAAGACTCCGGCGGAGGGCTGTGAGTTTTTCTCCTCATAGGATGGACGTCGTCGTCATCGTCTGATGAGTCGGCTTGGTCGCTCGTTTCCAGGTTAACCCTTTCGATGCTGTCTCCCTCGGTCTCCTGTTCGCGGATAGGAGATTTTTCCGATTCGTTTAGCGTTGTGTCGGGGTTATCTTTTCTGGAATCCTTCTCCGGTAAGTTATCCTACTTGGTTCTGGGATGATCCATTGGAGTCGCGTAATCAAGCCTCTTTCCGTGGATTTTAGTAGTTCCGCGGGGGCGAATTGCTCTGGTTTTCGCAGTTAGGGTTTCGACCCGTTTTGCGAGCGAATCGATGAGCTTCTCCTGCTCTTCCAATTTTTTGTTAAACTCGGAAAGCAAATTTTTGATGGTCTCGGCGTTAGCGTTTGTAGCGTTGGCCGCAGACGCATCTTGTGGTGGTGGTGTTTTATCAACGTTGTTGCGTTCGTTGCGAGTTTGTTGGTCACCAGTCATCGTTTCTTCGTTGGACATGTTGCGGCTTCGGTCTAAGATAGATCCGACCTCCCCTCCTTCTAGCACCAAAATGTGGGAACTGAAATTCACCTACTGTCAATGAATCGTAAATAAGGAAACTTTGAGTAAACCCTAAGTTTCCAGAGGACCCGGCTATCTGCAGAACCGCACAACAATAATTAAGAAAATGATGAATTTAAAATTAAAGTAATGATGAACGAGATTGAGAGAAAGAAGATTTTTATTCTGAATCTGCGTAAGAACGAGAGGGGCCTTAGCTGTGTGAGCCGTCGGCGAAATCCCTAACTCTAGAAGTCTAAGACCGAAAACCCTTGTTGAGACGCAACTCGATAACAAAAACGGAAAAGTTCCTAAATGCTAAATTTGTAGGTGAAAGCTCTGAAAAACGTGTCCCTTGCTTCTGCCCCATGCCTCTTGCTTATATACTCCCTTCCTAGGCGGTTTAGTCTTTCCATTTCGCCCGTATTTGAGTTTATCGAGAATCTTCCATTTATCTCGATCCTTCCTTTTTTCCCGCGGAAATCTTCTATTTATCTTCAAACTTGCCATTTATCTTCTTTCTGCGAGTAAATCGTCCAAACGTTATCGTATCTTTGGGTTAGATTTCGTTAAGATCGCGAGATGGGCGTTTTTTACGTTTTAGGACCTTCCGGGCCGTTTTGAGATAAATCCGTTTTGCGACTTTGTACGAGATCGCTTCCTGATTCGATGCCGTTTTAAGTATTTTCCCCGAGTTAATCGTAAAGTTTAGCTACGTTTGTTTCTCGGTTAATCGTTGCCGTTTTTTACGGTTCACTCGATGTTTTTATTAAAAACGCGTTTTTTACGATTTTTACGAAAAATCTCAAATAAATCATATAGTTTAGGCAATGTTCGGTAATTCGTTTAACCGTTGCCGTTCTATATGATTTTCTCAAGTTCTTTTCGAGAAAACAAGGTTTTACGGTTTTTATCGTAAAACTCGAACGATAGGACGGATCGAGACGAAACGGGAGACATTTCGACCGTGATTCGGAACATGATCGTGTCGAAGTACGTAAGCCGTGAATCGGGGATGCAGGAGACCAAGGCTCGGGATTGGTTCGACGTACTGCGAGCCGCACCGGACCGGTTCAGCTCGCCGTTGGGCGAGCTAGTGGTGACGAGACTAGCTCGCCGTCGTGTCGGAACTAGCTCGAGTTTTACGGCGGTTTCGGTTTTTCGTGGATTTGTGCTTAACTCGGACGATCGTGTAATCGGCGTTTGTTTCATTTTTCCGAGATAACGATCTTCCGAGTTTTCCGAGGATTTCCTTCGTTTGGAAATCTCTTTTGGATTGATAAAACGATTTCTCGAGTTTTATAAAATGTTTGATCGAGTTTTATAAAATGATTTCTCGAGTTTTATAAAACGATTCTTCGAGTTTTATCAAACGACTTATCGAGTTTTTTAAAATGAATTCTCGAGTTTTATAAAACGATTTCTCGAGTTTTGTAAAACAATTTCTCGAGTTTCATAAAACGATTTCTCAAGTTTTATAAAACGTGTTTTTATTTTTGCTTTTTTGAGAGACTTTTAGCCATTGATTCCGTTGTGACCGATTTTGACACC
This sequence comes from Eruca vesicaria subsp. sativa, assembly GCA_932364175.1. Classification (NCBI taxonomy): domain Eukaryota; kingdom Viridiplantae; phylum Streptophyta; class Magnoliopsida; order Brassicales; family Brassicaceae; genus Eruca; species Eruca vesicaria. The sequence goes on along the minus strand of CAKOAT010088488.1, from coordinate 478,379 downwards.
AACATTCAAGGTTGCTATTCAGATAATTAGGATTATAATGCTATAGATGTTTTAATGAATTGCTTTCAAGATATATGAGAACTTCAATTCTTAGACAGATCTAGTAGCAATCGCTAAATAGACTCATCCTTTGATCTTATTGCCAGCAATATCGACCGATGTTTTGACAGCGATATCGGACGATATGGGTTGCTGTCGATCGATGACTCTATAGGAGTATCGATCGATATAGCATAAGATCGATTCGAAACTGTGTTCACCAAGATCATAGACTGGCTCTCGCACAACCCTAGAGGATTTAAGCTCATGCCAAATGATTTCAGGACAATGATTAACAAGTTAAATCACATCCATGATCATACTTTAGGTAGCTTCTCTAGAGTAAGCATTAGGGTTCATTTGGATAATGAATATCAACAATTCAACATTCCATAGTTGGGGCTAATCCCTCATAACTATTTGAACCCTAAATCTAACAGAGAAATCTACTCAGACATAGCTGAGAGATTCATAATAGCTAGGTAATAATTGAAATTAATTAGATTAGAAGATTGAACTTTTGGTTCTTGGAACTACAAATCTCTTTGTGTGTTTCTTCTAAATATAGTATTTTATAACCTTTAAGAAATTAAGATGAAAGGAAATACTTTATTGTTAAGTATAAAATAGAACAAAGGAATTCAAAAGCATACAAAACACAAGAAAAGCATCCAAAGCCTTTGAAGTTCAAAAAGCACTAGAACAATAAAAGCATGTCTAGCCAAACACATAGGCAAAAAACTATAAATATGAGTTCCATTAGGTTAAAAACTCGTCAGGGGCATTATTATTGGGAAGACTTAAGCTTCAAGTCGGCCAAGTCGAACTTGTTCTCCACGCATCATGTCGATTGATGGTACATGGTTTACATCGATCGATATAGTATCTCGACTTCATCTTCTAGGTAGCGTCATCGATCGATTACACAGGGTGTGTATCGATCGATATGTATCCATATTGTCTGATCTTCATAGTAATCTCGGAAAAATCTTCTTTAAGGTCCAAAAGGGCGCCTTAATCATCACTTTACTCCAAAATGCTCCTGAACCTGAAAACATACCTAATAGACTCCAAAACATATATAAAACATATAAAAACACATCAATACCATGGCTAAAAGCGGGTCAAAATCATGGTATATCAACTCCCCCAGACTTAACCTTTTGCTTGTCCTTAAGCAAACCATTAGTCTCTTTTGGAAGAAGTTTTAAAAAACAGTAGGGACTCAATAAAATCTTAGCACTAAAATCATCACTTCTACTTTGTTGCAAGCAACATCTCTTTTGGTATAATGTACTAACTACAGAAGTACATTATACCATATCCTAGCTTAGCAACCAAATGCATCTAGCCAATCAACTTAAACAATCATGTCTGTCTATCCCGTCTACTAATTTCATTTATGCATAAAATAAAGGTGTAGGCTTTACCTTGGGAGTATCGATCAAAGAACACTTGGATTCAACTCATACAAGTTTAAGGCATTCTCATCCTGGTTCCTTTTCTCTCTTTATCCCTCTTCTCTGAATCACAAACTATGTTTTTCTTTTATATCAATCCCAATGAACAACTAATGTTCATCTTATTGATTTTTCTACTACTTTTTGTAGTCTTTTCTGACAAAGTGTTGGCGAATAGTGGGGTCATAGGTAATGTACCTCTCCCTCTGCCTCTCAGGAAATCATCTCAATCTTTTTTTTTCTCTTTATGGGATGCCAAAGGAAGGAGAGAAGGAAACCAAAATTTGGAGACTTTTACCTTCCAGACTGCATGAGGATTCCGATCCCTTGTATACCAAGCCTCAAGACAAGCAATAAATGTCAGGTTAGGTTGGAAATCAGCTTTGGTTCTTCCAAACAATCATGAAAAGTGTTGTCATAGGATGATCGGTGATCCACTTTAGCATCTATAGTACTTTCTGCAATCAACAATTCTAAGAATGGTGGTAAAGAGTAGTAAGATAAAAAAGCAAAAGAAAAAAATTTTGAAATATTTTTGTCCCTTTCTTGACTCAATATAACAAATTTTTGAAAACTTTTTAAAGACATCAAAAAGGTAAAGTAGAATCAGTAATTTACTCCCCCCCAGACTTAAATCATACACTGTCCTCAGTGTATAACTAGTAGGAGTTTAGAGCATAAGAAATAATAAATGTGTAACTGATATCGAAATTGTGAACGATATAGCTGACCGATGTTCGTATCGATTGATGGTGAGTCACTTCCATCGATCGTCATGGATAGGGTTATGTCGGGTGATGTAGACAAGGTCTCATCGGTTGATAGAGGTAGTGATCGTGTAGCTATGTTCCTAAAAACAAATAAAAACGAAAGTAAAAAGTAAAAATAAAATAAAACTAAGTAAGAAAATACCTAACAGTGGGTTGCCTCCCACTCAGCGCTTATTTAAAATCATTTAGCTTGACTATGGAGGTATGGTGGCTAGTGAGGTGGGTTGCAGGTACTTGGTTGGAAACACGTATCCTCCTTGTCTTGTGATTCTTCAAACCTTGAAGTTAAAAAGCTTCTTGTGGCTTTCTCGCTTCGGGTCATACTAGCTTGCAAACCATGGACCTCATAGTGGATTCTCTGTAACCACTTCTCAATGCTTGATAAACTGCACTCATGTCGTCCAGTGTTTCTATAGGTGTTCTCTGGATCAGTACTCATCGGCATGGTGTTGAGGATTAGGGTATTGTGCACTGGCGATAGGGTGGTATCGATCGATCACGGTGTAGTCATGTCGATAGATGTGGATGGATGTCCGTCGGTCGATGGGGTTTGAAGGCTCTTCGATCAATGCGGATTGTGCAGGTGGCTCGCGAGCTGATTCTTTATATTTTCGATCTCCTGCTGAATATTCTCCACTGGGGCATTTCAAATCTTGAACGTCACCTTGTACCGGCCACCAAAATTTGTCTAGTGATCTATGTGCGTCCTCTTCACAGAATTCGATAGATCTGTAGATATCCCTTGTGACTTCTTCAAGTTCTTCTCTGGTACAGTAGTATGGTGCGCGATTATCGATCGATGTGCAGGGTATATCATCGATCGATAGCTTCTGTAAGTGACTCTCGATAGGTGCTTCATAGCTAGTGTCGATCGATGTTGATGGTGCTGCATCGGTCGATGATCGTCTCTGAGATTCAAGTTCTTTGTGTAGTGCATCCACCTCCTCTTGTAAGGCTTTTCTCTCTCTGCGAGCGAAGTCATTGCTAGACGTATTCCATATTAGTTCACCTTGAAGTCTCGAGATGGTTTTCTCATGTTCTAAGATCAATCCTGCTTTCTCTCAGTTGTGTTCACTGGTTCTTTCATTCAGCATGTGTGTGACCTCTGCTTGTGTGTAGAGCTTGCAAACTGGAACTCCTTTAGTGAACTGTTCAGTATGTTCCGTTAGACAGATACAAGAGCGCTCAAACATTGTGGCTCTATTAAGCAGCTTCTCAATGTCTTCTTTGTAGACATGGATGATGTCACCATTGATGCTTCTTGCATAACCACTCTCATCTCCGTAGACACCAAATTCGTCTTTCTTTTCCCAGAAGAAACGACGAACTCCGTGTTTGAAAGCTCTCTTCCCAAACTCGCGATGTATATCGATCGATGCGTTCTTCCATGTATCGATTGATAGGCATTGATTTGCTGGATTAGCTGAGTTGGAATGAAGGTTTTCTGCACCATCTTGCTCATGAGGTAGTTGGTGCTGATCATTCTGGTAGATGGGTGGTTGTATGTAGGGACTGATTGGTCCATTGGCCATCTGAAGGATGTCTGCAACGTCTTCTGTGGATATTGGAATGATTCTTCCATCGAGTGCTCGTGCATGACCTTCTGGATCCCTAAAAATACCATATTCATCCGGAGTTAGTAATGTCAAATCGATTTTATGTGTTTGTACCTCGGATGGTGTAGATTCTGTAATGATCGATGGTAAAGCAGGTGCATCGGTCGATCTGTTGAGAAACATGTCGATCGATGGCTGGTGCACTGTATCGGTCGATCGAGTGCTTCAGGTCGGATCGCGGATTGTAGTGGTGCTGTGTCTGTTGCAAAACTCTCATGATAACTGCTCGCCCAGCTTCCAATCGAGTAATCTCCGTCTCGTGGTTCATGTGGGACATAGACTCGTGCGCCGTCTGGAAACTCTTCTTTGATCTTTTGGAATAGCATATCGATCGATGACCATGTGTATTCATCGGTCGATTCGGGTCGGCTGGTATCGGTCGATGGTAGAAGACTTCCATCGGTCGATACTGTTGAATCGGTTTCGTACTCGGCCATGGAATCATACTCGTGGGCACAGAAACATGTTGCTACGAGTGCGGGGTTCTTCATCCTTGGAAACTTGATGACTGGAACAGGGTTGTATTGGATGGTAAGGTTGATGAGGGTTAGAAATAGCTTGTTGGATTTCAGATCACAAACGGCTCCAACTGTGGCTAAGAAGGCTCTTCCAAGTAGTAGAGAAGTCTTGAAGTTGAGCTTGTTGGCTAGGACATGGAAGTCGGTAGGAATTAGGGCATCTCCAATCTGTACCTCAAGGTTTCTAATTATTCCTCCAGAGTGCTGCGGAGAACAATCCACAAAGATGAAAGATTCTTCAGTAGGCTCTATCTTCAGACCTAGCTGGTCTGCCATAAGCTTGGGTAGGATGCTGACTCCAGATCCTGTATCACATAGGGCACGAGGGAACTCAACACCTCTGATGGAAGAGGGTATTGTGAACTTCCCTGGATCGCTCTTCTTCTCCAGTGTGGTCTTCTTCTTTAGACTGTGATGAAACATCCTCTTTATGTCTTCTTCTGTCTCTCTTGTCTCTCTAAAAAACATCCACAATCTGTGTGAAAAGTAGGCTTCTTCAAAAGGTTTCTCTCTAGGTATTCTGAGAACTTTTTTTCTGAAGCTTGACAATTCTTTCTCATTAGCTTCCCTTTTATAAGGCTTCGGTATCTTCTCTTTCCTTTTTCTGAGAACTCTTCCATGGTTTTCCTTTTCTATCTCCATAGACTCAAAGATATCCGTGTGTCTCTCCAAGATGGCTTTCTTAGGGCTTCTAGTAGTGTAATACTGCTCCTAGAATGCGTCAATACGTGCACAATTTATCTTGGGGAGTTTCACTCGGCGTTGGGGTACCGTGTATCGGGCTACACTGACTGGAGTGCATCGGTCGATATCATGGTCTTCCTGTCGATCGATAGGAGGGTAATCATGTCGGTCAATGTCTTGCGGATCAATCTTGACAGGGACGGGCGCATGTGGGTGACGTGCTGCGAAGGCTTCGTGCGGCATAGTCTGGACGGTACTGCACTCGTACGGGTACTCATCTAAGTCCATCGATCGACACTCATCAAATTTGATCGATCGATGTGTATGGGATCGTATCGGTCGATGATCGCGGGGTGATATCGATCGATAGTAGTCGCGAACGAAGTCACTCTCATCATCTGATTGCTGAATCTCTTCTACTACCTCTTGCCAAAAATCATCATCCAGGATGGCATTGATGTTATTGTTGTTGGCAAGCTCCTCTTTCTTTAGGGCTTCTACTGTCTGAAACACCTGAGTCACCAGTTTCTTCATATGGGTGTTTAAAGCATCTAGCTTTGTTTGGAGGGTGTTGTAAACAGAGTCAATCTTCCCATTGAAGTCTGTCTTGAGTTTCTGCTGACTCTCAAGGACCTTGTCAAGCATCTCCTCTAGTTTAGTATCTTGGGTGGGTGGGTGTGGGTTGGAGTAGAATGAGTTTCCATAGCTCCTATTGTTGTTGGGGTTGCTGCTGCTGAATGTGGTTGGCTTTTGTGAACTCTGGTTGAAGTTGCTTCTCTGGCCTGTGTAGTTTCGATATCCTCCTTGGTTGCCAGATCTCTGAAAACCAGCTCCACTGATCCAGCTCACATCTTCTTCTATATATTATTCACCTGCAGTCTCTGCATCCTCCACAGAACAGATCTGCTTGTTTAGTAACTTCTGAATAGTATCCATCTGTGCTTGCACTTCATTGATGTATTCCTTCCCAAGCAATGATGTAGCTTTAGTATTCATGAAGTTCTTTGTGCTGTTGCTGGAAGCTAAGTTATCAATTAACTTCACAGCTTCTTGTCGATTCCTGGTGTTGAAGTTGCCATCACTAGCTGTATCAAGAGTTCTTTGATAATCCAATGTGATGCCTCTGTAGAAAGTGCAAAGAAGTTGCACTTTGTTGAAATCGTGGTGTGGGCAATCTCTTTGGTAGGACTTGAATCTGTTCCATGAATCTTTGAATTACTCTTCAGGATTCTGAGTGAATGTAGCAATCTTTTTCCTCCATTTTTCAGCGCGTGACTCATCAAAAAAGTTACGCAAGAATGCGTTCTTGATGTCACTCCAGGTTGTGAGAGAACCTGGTGGTAGTTGTCTCAGCCACTGCAAAGCTTCTCCAAATAGAGAGTACTTGAAAAGCTTACAGAGAAGATAGCCTTGAGGGACTCCATTGGCTTTTATGACGGTTATGAGATCCTCGAACCTCTCCAGATGGTCCATAGGATGCTCATTGGACAACCCACATAAGGGTATTTGTCCTACAAGAGTGTAGTACCGGCTTAAGCTCAAAATCTCTTGTCTGAATAGCAGGAGGGCGGATGGCTGATCGGTTGGAATAGAACTGATCTGGACGGTTGTAGTCAGCCAAAGATCTAGCCTGGTTAGCATCTTCTACAGGTTGAATGATGTGTGTAGGTGCAGTTTCTTGCTCAGGTATGATCTCCTTTTGAGCATTCAGCTTCTGACCTGCTGCATTACGCAGGTGACCATCTCGGTCACGCAGGTCTCCATTCTTATCAGTATTGAGAATAATAGGCGCTACCATGTCTCGCTGGTTAGTATCGATCAATATAAGATGAGGTATATCGATCGATGTCGGATGAAGGGTATCGGTCGACGAACGGTTGTTGATGTCGAGTGATGTGATGGTGAGAGTATCGGTCGACGTTTAAGGTGTCTTGGTCGATTGTTGATATCACTCAAATTACCCTAGGAGTGAGTTACTCTCATCAAAAGAGGTTCACTTGTAGTACTTAGGGATCGAATCCACAAAGACTCTAGGATTACACAACAAATTATTTATTTTTCGAAGTAAAGCTGGAATGCAAGTTTTAAACAATACCTTAAAAGGTAACCAAGCAATTGCTTGATTGATTGATTTGTTTGTTAAGAGAAAAGAAGGTAGTTAAACTTAGGTATTTTCTCAGGTACGACAAGCATGCAAGTTATAAAGGGTTTTTATCATTCATAGTTCTGGATTCAAACTCTTAAGGATTTGAAGTATTAACTCTTACTGGGTCTCGGGGCAAGAACTATCGTTCGATGACCTTGAGCAAATATCGACCGATAGTTCGATAGAAATATCTATCGATCGTTGTTTTGCTATATCGTTCGACAGGACGGTAACTCGTCGATCGATATTGCACCAGCGAGTTCTAGTGATTGTTTTGAAAGGGTTCTCTAGTCTTAAATAAACAACTTAGATTCTATATAGTTGCTAAGTTCTCACTTATCCAAATTAATCCTAAAATCAGAGGTAAGGGTGATCAATCCTTAACATTAGTATTTATAATGACTAGATTTTAGAACTATATTTTAAACACCCTAATGATGATTACTTCTATTCATGAGTCAACCCTAATGAGAAACCTAAATCTAACAAGAGAGACTACTCAAACATATTTATGAGAGACAAAGTCATACTGGTTTGAATAATGCTTTAAGATAATAATAATAATAAGAGAAACAATAAGTAAAGCAAGGGAGTTCAAGATCTTCTCTGGATTGTAGTTCAGATCTCTCTCTCAATTCCTAAGCTCTTCTTCAAAGTATGGCTAGATGCTTCTCTAAAATTAGGTCTAAAAGGTCTCTGGAGAAGTTTGCTGAATCTAGTACAAAACCCTCTTAAAATAGCCTAACAGGCGGCCAGGGACTTAAGGTGTAAATTATTAAAACTCTTGTGAAGAAATTAGGGCTTCTAATCTTCATTTAATTGCTTTGGAGGACTTCTGTATCGATTGATATAAAATGTCTTCTATCGATCGATTTGGATGATCTTTCATCGGTCGATTGCTCTTAATGCGCATGGGTCGATGTCTTCAACACGTTTTGCTCATATCTTCATAAAGTCTCCATTTTAGCTCCAAAATGGCCATTTGACGACACCAGTGAGTACCTGAACCTGTAAAGGCTCTAAAAAGACATTAAAAGTATCCTTTTGTTTCCAAAAACATATATAAATCATGGTTAAAAGTGGGTAAAATCCATGATATATCAACTCCCCCAGACTTATCCTTTTGCTTGTCCTCAGGCAAATAATAGAACATTGGTCTAGAAAAGGTTTGAAAGGCGGAATCTCCTATAATTCTAATCTTAGAACCATCACCTCCTTACTTATTGCAATTCATATCAAATATCTATTAGTCTCAGAAGTACATTATACCATATCATAGCTTAGCAACCAAATTCAACTAGCCAACAACTCAATGATCTTGTTTGTCTATCCCCTCTGCCAATCTCAGTTATGCATAAAATAAAGGTGTAAGCTTTACCTTGGGAGTATCGATCAAGGAACACTTGGATTCAACTCAAACAAGTTTCAGGCATTCTCATTCTGGTTCCTTTTCTCTGTTTATCTCCCTTCTCTGAATCCCAAATTTTTTTTCTTTTATATCAATCCCAATGACCAACTAATGTTATTCTTATTGATCTTTCTACTTTTGTAGCTTTTTCTGACAAGGTGTAGGCGAATAGTGGGGTCATGGGTAATGTACCTCTCCCTCGCTTCCACAATGTGTGATCATTCCTTTGAATTAGAATATTGGGGTCATGGGTAATGTACATCTCCCTCTGCCTCTCAAGAAATCATCTCAATCGTTTATTTTCTTTTTGGATGCCAAAGGGAGGAAGAAAGAAACAAAAATTGTTGAGACTTTTACGTTCCAGATTAGCAAGAGGATTCCGATCCCTTGTATGTCAAGTCCCAAGACAAGCAATAAATGTGAGGTTAGATTGGAAATCGGCATTGGTTCTTCCATACATTTTCAACAAGTTTTGTCATAGCTGACCGGTGCTCTGCTTTAGCATCTCTAGTACCTTTTGTAACTGACAAATCTAAGAGTGGTGCTTAAGAAGTGGTTAGGGAACAAGTATGAATCTATATAATCATTGCTTCCTTTTTAGTAAAACACTCTTCTTTTTTTTTTATTAAAAATGAAGTAAAAATGATAGTAATGAAATGAAAATGATAACAAATGAAAATGTTAGAAAGATACCCCCCAGACTTAAAACACTGTCCCCAGTGTTATTTTGTCTAAGAGGAGAAATTAGAATTTGAATGTAGCAAAAAAATATTCATGTTAGTAGCAAAAATCGTACCTCTGCCCTTACATATCGATCGATATGTATGTTAAGACATCAATCGATATTTTTGTTAAGATATCGATCGATAGATGGTTTGTTGTATCGGTCGACATAATATGGCGTACCTCGATCGATATAGGGTTCCTTCGCCTATTGTGTAGTTAGTCTGTCAAACTCACACTCACCATTGATGGGTTATGTAACCCTATGTTTGCTCTGTTAGACATACTCTACACACACAAATAGTTAGATAAAAGATAGCTGCAGGCATAGTCATAGAAAGTACGAATAAAAATCCTACAAGTCTGGAAATAAAAGTGAAAACATAGTAGTACGAGATAAGGGATAGAAAGGCTTGGTCTTAAGGCTGACTAGTTGCTCAGTGAAGACGGCACCCAGGTTGGGTGTTGCCATGTCGCGCTGGGGGTCCAAAAAGGTCAGATGGACCAGTCCGTCCAGTGCGTGGTACAGCAGGGTAAGCTCGGTGATCCTTACCTTGTTAGGCTCCATCTTGCACAGCAGAGTGGAGGCAAGGATCCTCATGAAGTACCAGAGAGTCGGGTGGCGGATATCGGACTGAAGCACTGAGGCTGAGCTCCAGGGACCTGTGCCAAAGATCGCCCAGAACTTTGCGACCTCTGAGAAGGCGGAGATGGATCTGGAGGTGGCGGTGTTGTTCCCAAACCCATAGATCTCGCAGAACTCGGGGCCAGAGACATAGTACCTGATGCCTCTAGCAAAGAAGGAGAGAACACCGTCACAAGAAACAGTCGGTGACGGGTTCTTGTACACAAAGCGAACTATGGCCATAAACTACTTGACGAGCGAGCGGTAAAGGTCATAGGATTGGGAACCCATGGTCCTAAATCCGAGCTGGATGAGCATCTCGCTAAGGTCCTTCTCGATCCCTAGACGTCGGAGGGTGGCTGAGTCGATGAAACGAGTGGGCAAAATCTCCACATCAAGCCATGCGTTGTAGAGCAGGCTGTCGTAGTTGTCCCAGAAATCACTTACAGGACGTTGCAGGCATGTTGTGCTCGTAGCTGCGGCTCGCTTGCGGCGAAGTGCTGGTAGATCCGAATGGGTTCTTCGTCTGCACGTGGCCAAGGATCACGCTCATCTTCCCTTTCCGAGGAGGAAGAAGATGATGGAGGTGCTCTTCTGGAGGAGCTAAGGCCGTCGAGTCTGTGCTTGGTCCTCCTCTCACGTTGCGCGTCAGAAACCATCTGTAAAAAGGAGAGAAAATGAGAGTATCAGCAATCTTTTTAGTTCATCGATATCGACCGATGTCAGTCGATGGATATCGATCGATAACGATCGATTTCATGTTCTTCCGAATCCGGCCAAGATGTGCATATCGATCGACAGAGCAAGCTCCATGTCGATCGATACCGAGTCGCGAAACCTGCAAGAATCTCAACAACGCAAATCGCAATTTCAAAGTGTAAATCCTAGTTATAACACTTATAAACCTCTAATCTAACGATCCTAACAACTCTAATCGATTAAAACCTAACCTATCGACCGATTTCTAGGTAAAATATGAGTTTAAGATTGTTCTCTTTAAAAATCAGAAATCAAAGGATTATACCTTGGAGGATTTTGGAATTGAGAGTGAAATCGAGATAGGGGGAGAATTTCAAATCGATTGAGGCAAAAAACGGGTAGGATCCCTGAAGAATCGAGAGAGAAAGGGAGTTTTTGTGTTCCGGGTGTGTTGTGCGATTATGAGGGGAAAAGAGGCGCGTATCGACTTAAAAGGTGTTTGCCCTCGATATGTTCGTATCGACCGATACAAATAGGTGTATATCGGTCGATATGACTTGATTAGGCTATTATGCTTACAATTCCGCTTAAGGTTAAGTAATTAATTAACTGAAACTAAATGCATTAATTTTGAAAAACATGATAAATTAAATTCTAATTAGGTTAACATATTCTATTGGGTATCATAGGCGGAGTTAGGCGTACCTAACCGGAGGGGTTTATCATTTGGGGGCTTGACCCAATAGTGTTTCACTTGTGGTCCATTTACCATAAATTCTTCTCCTTTCTCATTTACAAGGGTAACACTTCCATTTGATGGGGCCGCTATGACAGTAAAAGGGCCAGACCAACGAGAGCAAAGTTTTCCGGGAAATAGATTCAAACGAGAGTTGTATAAGAGAACTTGATCATTCAGGACGAATGTGGGAACCGAAATTAACACTTGTCGATTTCCGTTAAATAAGGAAACTTAGGAAAACCCTAATTTTCCAGAGGAACCAGATCTCTGCGAAAGCCAACGACAAGTAACCAAATAAATGCGGAAAAATATGAAAAACATAATAAAACGAATTTATAAAGAAAGTCGATCTTATTTCTGATTCGCGTAAGAGCGTTGCGATCATTACAAGGAGTTACAAAGGCTTTGGCCGCAGGGGCCATCAGCGGGTTACAAACATAAAACCCTAGATCTAGTCGAGTCGCAGCTTGATAACGAAAAACGAAAAAGATAGGAAAAAAGGTTTGAATGATTTCGGACTGAACCTTATGAAAGGCTGCCTACGTACCCCTTTCGGGGATCAAGTCGAACGTAGTTCAGTTGATAGAGCTGGACAAGAGATTGAACTGCCTGGGCGAGTTCGTCTAGTAATTGAGCGCCAGTCATAGAAACCGAACTTGTCGAGAAAAAGCCTAATTTTCTAAGTGCGGAAAATTCTAAATCTAGAAAAGTTGTGAAAGTCTCAGATGAGAGCTCTGGATTTCGTCCTCCTCTTCTGCCCCACGCCTCTGGCTTATATACTCCTTGCCCTGACGGTTCGATCTTTCCATTTTGCCCAGATTTGAGTATATCGGGAATCTTCCATTTTTCTCGTTCGTTCCTTTTCTTCTGCGGAAATCTTCTATTTATCTTCAAACTTGCCTTTTATCTTCAAACTTGCCTTTTATCTTCAAACTTGACATTCATTTTCCTTTTGCGAGTAAACCGTCAAAACGTTATCGAATCTTCGGGTTAGATTCCGTTAAGATCGCGAGATGGGTTTTCATCGCGTTTTAGGTCCTTCCGGGCCGTTTTGCAATAAATCCGTTTTCCGACTTTTTACGGGATCGTTTCCTGATCTGACATCGTTTTTAATAAATTCCTCGAGCTAATCGTAAGGTTTTACGATTTACTCGACTTTTTATTAAAAACACTTTTTTGCGATTTACTTGACGTTTTTTATTAAAAACTCATTTTTTATGATTTTCACGAGAAATCTCGAATAAATCGTATAGTTTAGGCAATATTCGGTGTTTCGTTTAACT
>CAKOAT010088488.1:431165-447546 GCA_932364175.1 Eruca vesicaria subsp. sativa | reverse complement strand
GATCCTCGAGTTTTATAAAACGATTCTTCGGGTTTTACAAAACGATTCCTTTTATATTTCTGCGGGAAGTTTCGGCCGTTGATTCCGTCGTACCGATTTTGACCCCAACAGTTAGCCCCCCAGCTCGTAAGAATCTTGAGCCTTTAGCGTAAGGTTCTTGCGAGTGGTTAACCAGTTTTAGTTAAGTTAGGCGGAATTAGTGGTCGGAAAGGTCCGTTGAAAGTGATCTTTCCACTCTCCAGAGAGCGGAAAGCGTTTAAGATTAGGGCTGCGCCTTGTGAAGGCTGCCTACGTACCCTTTTGAGGGGATCAAGCCTTTCGTAGTTCGTTTCGGAATTAAGGTTCGTATGACTTGTTTCCTAGCAAGACCTTTGCTGTCTAGTTATATGTCGTGTAGGAATTATCGAGCATATTGATGTCGATGGCATCCGGACCTTTGCCGGCCTTGAGACTAGCCTCGTAGGCCGTTTGGTCTGGCTGAGCGTGGCCGTTATAGTTTTCGGACTGGCCGTGTGCGGCTCTGAGTCCCTGTCGCTTTTGCGCTTTATTAAAAATCAGTTTGCGTTTTTAAGAGCGTGTTTTTATTCGTATGAATGTAGCGGGAAGATTATGAGTTGATATTGAGGGAGGTCCGCGAGTTGTCGTCTCGCATTCCTTTTTCCCTTAGTGTATCGCCTTGTTCGTTTTCCCGTTTTAGGATGTTTAGTAAATCGAATGAGCATTTAGATATAGACGAAGAGACATGCCTTTAGGATCTCGATTCATGCCTTGAGACGTTAGCGACCAGTGTGCTGGGTTTAGGGCAAGACCTAGGTTTACTTTCGGATTGAGGCTATGCGATGACTAGTCGGCTTTCGTTTTGCCTGTTGCGATTTATTGGACTAAGGTATGGCTAAATCTTAGGCGCTATCCAACTCGGCTTATACGATTCGTCTGGTTGGAACCGAGCATCTCACCGGGAACAATTTCTAAGTTGCCCGGAAGTGCTGACCAAAAGTTTGGATTTCTTTTATAGCGCTATTACCCTTGTGTCGGGTGTTCGAGAGCTATCTCTGCGAGATAACTTAAGTTTGTATAGGACTGTTGCGAGTTTGTTGTGATCAGCAACAAACTTTTTAGGCGATAAATGTTTACGTTGTTTTGGCCTTCGCGAAGGATACGTATGTTAAGAAGTTCTGCGTTTTTTATAGTCGTGAACGGACTGTTAGGTCTTCCAAGAACATGACTTTATCGAAGAAGGTATTTGTGTCGAAAAACTAATCTCCGGGCGTCTGCGACGTCTCGCAGTGCCGAAAGTTGGTTTTTATTTTATATGCCGCATTTCGTGTTCGGAACGTTTGCGGGCTCGAAGATGTTGCGCGGTGTTGCGAGGGTTTTGTTTTAACCCTGCTTCGCAGGAATACTTTGGTTCGTTTGCGGATATTCGCAATTAAAACTTAAATTCTTGTTTGGATGTTAGGTAGTTTTATGATTTGTGCTAGAGCAGTTAGGACCGAGGGGTCGCGTAAGTTTTTTCTCCGAACGAAGCGTTTTTCGTTACGGTGCTTTGTGAAGTGTTGACCTTCCAAGATTCGTACGGCTTTAGGAGCTCTGGTACAAGCGTTTTCTTATACATCGGATTTTGTAGGCAACTTGCTTCGGGAATAGAGTGAATCGCGAGAATTCCAATCAACTGATTCCAACTGCTCCTCCAGCTTCGTAAACCTCAATTGAAAACTCCGATATTCCTCCGTCATCTTCTCCCAACCGATTTTAAAAAACTCGACATCCTGAGTCAGATCTTGAACCTGACCACATACTTCGCTCACAATCTGATCATCATCATCTAACGATCCCATCGCGTAAGTTCAATCCGAAGTCACGACACACCAATTTGTTATGAACAATGTTATAAAGAAACAAACTCAAAACACTTTATTCCCAAAGTAACAGATTCTCCAGAACCGATTACAACTCGCTATCGATTAACCCCAATTAATCGAAGCTCAACGATCTCCAAATCGCCTCTGATGAACACCAGATCTCAGAATCCCCAAATTTGAATTACAAAAAGCATAGAAATTATGATAATAGAACTCCCTCTTTTTGTGACAAAAAAAAAAAAGAACTCCCTCTTTTATTAAACAACTCTTCTTTTCTATTAATGAAAGCCTCCCTTTCCCAGAGAGTCTTTCATTCTTCTTCTTTATCCCTTTTGAACTCTTCCCACCTCTTCCATCTGCTCCTTATAGACTCCTTCTTCTTCCTAAAGTATGTCCTCCGTGGCATAACAAATAAAAACGTGTAGTGAATTATTGCAGACCCTAATAGATGTCGTCTCCTCTAAGCTTTTCAAGGATAAGCGTCTCTTGCTTAGCGTCTGTTGGTTGCTATATGTTAAGGATTAAAGTTCCAATGATCCAGAAGATGACTGTAACTAAACAAGATATCTAGAAATATACGTTCAGATAACGTTTGAAAAAAGGATACATTCCTGATCTGGTTCTTCGGAGAAATTAGAGTGTAAAGCGTTCCCCATACTGTCTACGATGGCTGAGATGGTCATCGACGATTCAATACATAGGATTGCTGTTATTGCATCCAATCGCGTGACCTCGTTTCTGAACATAAGCCTTGCATGAGCTGTGTCAAACCATATTATACAATTAAATCCTTTTGTTTTCTCCTTTGCTAGTAATTTGATTGATAACGAAGAACTACCTTGAGCTAAACGGATTAAGCTTTCTAACATCCGCACGGTTGTTCTTGCTGCAGCTCAGAATGAAATCAAATTTCATGAAAGATATCACCTTAACTTGTGATCTATCTTTGGTTAATACAAGAAAATAGCCTCTGCAGAATAAAGAATATTCATCAGGAGATACCTGCATTATGTGTTGATGATCTTCTTTGGAGACGATAATAACTTGAAATGATTTCTTCTGCTTCCTTTGACAGGACAGGCCTGAAGTTTCCTTTCACAAACTGAATGTACCTGCATCGGTCAGGATCAAACGCATCTGTCTTCTCAGACTACTCTGCAAGGAAAACAATTCGTAACTATTGTGTACACATTTATGATACCGTTGAAGCATCGGTAGTGGCCAAATCATAGTCAGATCATCGACACATGTGCTTTCTTCTATTTGCACCTGGTTGATTCATCAAAAATAATAAATACATTAATATCGGGACAAATATAAACTATGTGCTTAATAAAAGTCAGTATTAGATTTCTTGAAAGGAACATACCTCGGCAAGGATGTGAGAGGATACAACTTTATCCCATTCAGGATTTTTTGTATCTAGAAGAACGAGTACAATATCAAATCTGCTCAACAAGGGGCCCGAAAGTGCAGTATTGACAGAAAGAGCTAAGATCCAGTTAAGAAAGTTCTAAAGAAAAACATCAAAAACAGGAATTCTTTCCCAACTGTTGATTCAAGGAAGACATGTCTGGCTCTATTAAGTGATCTAGCATCTTGAATTTTTAAAAACAGCAAGCATGTACGAAAGTAAAAACTTGTGTAAGGTCTAATAAATCTGAAATGGATACACTGATCAGGATCATATTGTCCTTTAGGATTGGTAGCACCGAATACGATTGTCTTTGTGCTAAGAGTCGTCACAAGACCAGCCTTCAAATTAACAAGACACAATAAGATAGAGACAAATAGAAAGCAAAACAAGCTTGATCTAATTGAAAAAAATGGAGCTGATACTGCGACAAAAAGAAATATATACCTTAGCAACGCTTATACTTTGTTGTTCCATTGCTTCATGTATGGTTGCCCTGTCATGCTCTCTCATGCTTATAAAAAAGATTACAATAAAATAAATATTAGTCGTAGAACGCCATCTAAGGAAGAAGCAATAGTTCTTGTCCGTACAATATTCCAGAGATTCACAACACCACAAGAACATTACAAGAAGATAAAACTACGGACGAATAAGACTACCTATCAAATTCATCAATACAGCAAAGTCCACCATCTGCAAGAACAAGAGCCCCCGCCTCCAACATCCACTCTCCTAAAAACAAATTGATAGGAATAAGTTGAAAAAGAGTTATGAAGGCCGCAACACGAGAAATAGGCAAAATTGAAAAGTAAGTACCCCCATCCTTCACTGCAGTAACAGTCAATCCAGCACTTGTGCTTCCTAGTCCTGTTGTGATTACAGCTCTGTTGCTAAGCTTTGCAGCAAACTTCAAAAACTGAGATTTTCCAGTTCCTGTCAGGTATTAGACGTAAACGGAGAACTCATATGAAAATACAGTCACGCATAGAGCTCAATGAGCTAGTAACAACAAGAAAACACACAGGACATTTTTATTGTTTTGTTAATATCACGTAAGGTACTCGAGTTCCATATCAATTTAGTTCAGCGAAGAAAAACCCGGAACTCAATAAGAAAAGTACTACTCAGTGGTTGACACCGACCCGGATCACCGATAAGAAGCAAGTGAGACTCTCCCCGGACTTTTGTACCAGAAGCATCAACATGTTGCACACCTCCAATTAGTGTTAAGGCAACTGCATAACACATGCACGAGCATGAACATTCAATGAGAAGAGATGTTTGACACAAAAGTGTAATCATTATTGACACACCGTACCTGCAAGTTTAACAGTGAAGAGACCAACAACTTGAGGGCAGATACCTCGTAAGATAGCATTTCTGCCTGACTTGATCAAAACCGAAAACATTTAACATTTATTTTTTAATAGAAATCTTCAATATATTATAACATTAGAGACAGAAAAGTTACTAATAGTGAGTTACTAACCTTTCAAAGGGGTATCTTTTAAGTGGCTCCAAAAGTTCTTGAACTTCTCAATCAATTCATCAGAGATATCGATTTCTGATTTGAGTTCATTAGTTCTTCTAGAGAACAGCATGATAACAGGAGAAAAGTGAGTTTATCAACAGAAACTATAATCATCAAAGACCCAACAATAACTCCGGAAAAAATCTTAAGTGGAACTAATAGCTACTTGTTTAGTTTAGCCTAACCATCTTTAAAGTCAACTTTTAACCTGAGGTTGGAAAAAAATTTCATAGAGATGGCTTTAACTAAATTTCCAAGCCATTTACCTGACATGATTTGCAATAACCATAGGTTCAAGGTCACAGCGAACATCTTTTAAGTCATGAGACCATTTTGAAGTTAAGATTCCAGAGACAACAACATCATCTGCATAAAAAAGAATATACAGCAAAAATGTTACTTAAACCCAACATCAGGAGCAGTTAGGCTGATAGCTTAAAGAATGATTACACAGAGAATGTTGGAACTATAGCGATAACATTGATGCATTTATTGATCTTTAATGCATAGAACAGAAACAATAAAAAAAAGTTTGAATACCTCCAGCTTTAACATTGTCAACGAGGTCATCTTTCAGAACGACTAGAATAGACCTTGGGATAACACCAACACCTAAAACCTGAGTATTCTCTTGGATTTTGATTTCTTGATAGTCATGGCGTGTGACAGTATCATCCACAGGATCAAAGTTTGTTCCGTCACAAGACTTGGACCGCTGTCAGTAAAGTTAAAGATTTCAAAAGTAGTGCAAGATCAGCTATTTCAAGAAAAGGTAACATCTTAAGGAGCATTAGCTAGTCTGAATGAGTTGTGACCAACCTGGGAAGGACAAAACGGCGGTTTCACAATTGTTTTTATTGATTCCAATTCAGGGAAAAGAGGAAACCTATACAAGAAACCAACTCGACGTATAAGACAGAATGCAAAATCAGTTTCAAGTACAAGAGAGAAAACATACATGTGTTTGCATTTTCGGCATCTATACATCCTTTCTCCCTCATACATCTTGACAGCTCCAGACCTGATCACTGTACCTTTTAACATCAGGAGAATCCCACGGTGCTTCACTCTAATCCGACCAATACTTGGGAAAGTGTCTGCGACAAAACCCAATTTCAAGCAAAGAGAAGCAAGAATCTGTATACAAAAATTCTAGAGGCACACACCAGGGCTTCGTTCGAGAGGGGAGCCACTAGTGTTTATACGAACATGTATAAATCTCTTCTCAATCCCAATCTTGTTATCGAATTTCTTCATATGCTCCAACGCAATTTTCTACAACCCAAAGCCGCCTAAAATCTAATTATAGAGTTAGCTAAAAATGAATCGTCATTAGGTTGAATACATACGTGAGCTAGAATGGCGGAATCGTCAAAGAGCCGGAGATAATGTTCGGGATTGGAATAAACAAGACGCGCCAGGTGCGGATTCTCATCAACGAGTTCTGCGAATCTGAATAGTTTGTGTATAAGTATATCATAGTTTGAAAGAGGAATCATGGAAAGAGACAGTAGAGAGAGACATTAAAGCCTTACTCGAGGAAGAGAGGGTAATGAAGTTTGGGATCGGAAGAGAGAGCGATGTTGCGGAGCAGATCAGAATAGTGGCTCACCAGAAAATCCGTCATAGACTCTATGTGCTCCGCCGTTTGTGTCGGCGTTTCCATCATCGTCGCGCCGATGAAAGAAAAAGGTTAAGGGTTTAGCGCGGGAAATCAACAGAAGAGTCAGCAGTCTGCGGATGGGACAAGTAAAACTCTGATATACTCCTGCCCCCAAAAAAAAGAGGTGAAATATTTCTGCCCGAAACTGATCAGATTTATAATTAAATATATATTTATTTAAATAAGATTTATAATTAAATATATATTTATTTAAATAAGTAAAATTATTACAAGATCACAAGTCCAACAGAAACCTACATAATTACAACTCAACAAGATCCATTTCGCGGACTATCCAAACCCGATCCATAAAATTCAGATCTATTCTTCGAAACCTTTGTAAGAATTGGAGTAATTGTAAACCTTAGTGTAACTTTGCAACGTAATAAAACTTAAACTAGTAAATTAAAGGTATTCTAAATTGAATTAAGTCGCACTTTTAGATTGCAGTTTTTTATCAAGTTATTGTTTAGCCACAGTTGTTGTTATTGATATATTCATTGAAGTTCAAATAAAAAAAAAATATTAGTTTATAAATATAACTAGAGAAAGTATATTATGTTTATATCTATAACTAGAGAAATAGCAGAGCATATTGTGAAGACTAATTTACATAAAAATTTAGTAAAACTAGATAAAACTTCTATGTCATAAACACCCAACTAATCTTCAAGGGACCAGGCACGAGCAGTCGAGTGTATGGCATAGCAGAAATCCCAAGCTGCAAAATTCCAGAAACAACGATCGCATTTCCACCGTAATCTTGATCCATCTAGGGAGACTACAAAAATTGGAGGGTCTAGGTTGGAGCACCAGCAATAATGTGGCACATTAGGATATATCCTTTCGGCCACAAATATAAACATGGGAGGTTTTTTGTAATCCCAATTGCCTGAGATATCCCAACTAGTGATGATTTGAAACATCTCGTCAACATGTTGACGAGTAAAACCAGGGTAGTTGTGAAAAATTCCTCTACCATCAACGCTAAAGGCTAAGTTCAGCATAGCATCTACAAATTGTGCCAACACGCACCTTCATCAAGTAAATGGAGGAAGAAGAACTCGTACATACCTCTCAGGTAGATGGCCTCGGGATTACCCAAACGGTAGCATTTAAGCTTGAAAGATCGAACAACATTGACCTCGTTTGCCCAGTCATTGAAGTAAATGAGATTGGCCGATCTATAAAAGTGATCATCTCTTCCAACTTCATTGAACCCGGGAAAAGCAATCCTTGCAGAACCAAAGTTCTGGATACCGGTCTTTACTACTTTAGAGAGAATCTTATGAAGCATTGAAGGAGGGAGAGAAGTCAAGTTCACGTTCTTCATGTCTAACTCTGATAAAAGAAAACGATTAATGGTGAGAGAAATCACAAGTTTATAGAAGTGATAACCCTTAAAATTTAATGAACCACTCACCCTAAACAAAAGAAGCGTGTCCATTTAAGTGTGATTTTATGGACTCCTCGAGAAGACACGACTTCTCTCAGACACGACTTCTCTCACACGCCTTCTGAATATCTGCACTCGCATCTCTTGGAAGTGTAACTTTGTATAAGATATATAACTATATAAAGTAAGTGAAACTAAGATATATAATTATATAAGTAAGTGAAAGTAAGTGAGTTAGATTGTTATGAAACTAAGAAAAAATTCAAAATTTAGATTGCATAATTTTTTTAAACTATGTAAAACGTAGGTATAGGATATATTAAATGAAAATGGTAATATTAAGGTTTAAGAAAAACCTGTAATTATGGAGTTGGGTGATTTGATGGACTACTCGAAAGAACACGACTTCTCTCATGAAAATGTCTAATTTCGAAGTCTCTTATAACCATTACCCTTGCATTTAAACGCCACAACACTACACCTTCATTAAGTAGTAGATCATCATAACCATTGCATTTAAACTCCACTTCGAACCCCGAGAAAGCATAACTACTCCAACTTATCTCACATGCTTTCTGACTACAACAATCGCCTCCCCTGAAATTTAAGATATATAAATATGTAAACGTAAGTGAAACTCAGGGAGATCACGGGCTAGATTTATGAAACTAAGAAAACGTAACAATTTAGATTGTATGAAGATTTGAAACTATACAAAACTTAACGAAATTTTTGATATTATATCATTTTATTTTTCAAAAGATGGTCAGTTTCCAAAATGGATAATAATTAGTGAATATATTTAGAGTTCATATATTTAATGATAGCAACTAGCAGTGTAGGAGATAATAGATGAAAAGGATAATATTAATTTTGAGAAAAAACCTCGTCGAAAGAACACGACTTCTCTTGTGAAAGAATCTCTTTTATACGCCACATCTCTTGCATTTATAACACTCACTGTTACTCCATCTCCTCTCTCATCTCTGCGAATACTCCATCTCTTCTCTCATCTCTGCGAATACTCCATCTCTTCTCTCATCTCTGCGAATACTTCATTTCTTCTGTCATCTATCAACAAAGAAGATGGTAGAGTACAATAAGCTTTCTGAGGTTACTTGTAACCCCAAGATCAGGTCTTGGCGTTTCATAGTGCAACTACACAGGATCTACCCTTACACTATTACCAACCATCGGCCTTACTATAAGTATATCCTCGCAGATGAAGATGTAAGTGTTATATCATCATCTCTCAAGTGTGTAATAAACATGTAACCGTGAGAAATAAAAACTTGATCCTTGTAACATGTAATATACATGATCTTTGTACTTTATTTATGTAGGATACAAGATGGAGATGACCACTGATGGGGATTATCTAAATTTTAGTGGCCTTGAGAAGGAAGAGGGAATATTGGTGGAATTTTTTGTGGTAGAAGTTGAACGGACCTACCCATGTTTCCAGCAAACTAGCTCTCCGTTCAGACTAAATGCTTCGCACTGTACGCAAGTCCGCATCATCGAACCTCTGAACAGTCGTCTTTTCTTGGACTTCAAAAGCATCCGTGAAATCCCTCGCAGGCGCTAGCGTGACCTCAGATATCCCATAGGTATGTTGGTAATCTCAACAGTCGCATATCTTGGTTTCAGAACTTTGTATTACTCTGTAGATGTAAGTGAAACTAAGTGAAACGAACTGATTTAGTTGAGTAACACTTATATGGTAGATACAATGGGAGTGGTCTTCAACACGGAAGCTTATCTCGATGCCCCTTCAGGACCAAGGATGGAGTTTTACATAAGGGACAACATGTGAGTATAAAGTAACATATGATCCAAGCAAAATTTATATATATATATATATATTGTAACTGATCCACTTTTTCTTAATTCTGAATAGTGACCATCAGATAAAATGTATGGTGACCGGCGATCAGGCCTATGCCTTCCGGGATGGTCTTGATTACATGAGTGGTGGGGGTCGTAGACATGTTATTGTGGCCCCTAAGATGTGGAGAGTCTGAAAATTTATGCGTAAGTGTTGTTTCTGTGACTAAATTTAAATGTGATAGTTGAGTAGAACTTCTACTAAAATCACTTATACAGGTTATTTTGGTTCTCCTGAAATATGGCTTGAGACCGAAGGTGGATTTGCGGACTTCAGGTTCAATCCGCAGTTGCCCGAGGTTGAGGAATTCAGGCAGTCTCTACTAAATAGCGACCCTTATGTTTAGAAATATGGGGTTGAGGTCTCGTGTAAATGTTTAATGTCGAATTCAACTTTGTTTAAATGTCGATAAAACTATGTATTAATGTTGGTGAAACTATCTCTATTGTTCTATTTTCGATCTCTCTATTTTCCAACTTTATAGTTTCACTTAATCAATTGTTCAACTTTCTAAACTTAAGACAAAGTTGAATTTCGTTGGTGTTACATTGTTTTCTAACTTAAAAAAAATCATAACAATAACAGAATAGTTTTCCAAGAATTACTTATTGTACATCATAATTCCTAGAACTAAAACGACTGTAAGAAGAACACAACCTCCAGATATTTTGGAACTCGTCATCAGACTTTCACTCCTTATTGTTGCGTTGAGAAGTTTAACTTCTTCTTCGAGCATTCGAACTTGGCAATCCAACTGTTGTATCTCATCGGTGAAAGCTTCATCAACCCATTTGAAAACGTGATTATCATTCTCAAGCTACAACATGGATATTTTTCAAAACGAGTAAGCGTAATCCGTGAGCGTAATTCGTAAGCTTTCGAGAGTAAGTAAAAGGTAAACGGATAACACCCTTAGTGAAGCCGCATAGAGACACCGATAATACCGGCGAAACGGGTTTGGTTTGTTTTTCGTGATGAGCTCGGTGATTCCCACCCCGCACCAGCACTTAATAGGTATTCCCAGAGTTTGTACTTGTGTCCGACCACCGGACGTGGAAGATGAAGCGGTGGACATCTCGATTTCTCTGTGAGTTCGAGGAGAGGAATGAGAGAGAGAGAGAGAGAGAGAGAGAGAGAGAGAGAGAGAGAGAGAGAGAGAGAATGATTTGAGAGAGAGAAAATGGAAGATAACAAATGGAGGAAAACCCAAAAAAATGTCTTTAATACTTCGATTAAATGATCTTGTGGTTTTAGCAAATTGGGAAGAGGGAAATTCGAAATTCGAAAAGCTGGACGGGAAAGTTTATCCCAGCGATTTTTGTATTAAGTTTCACCAAGTTTTCACTTTTACGAAAAACATCAAAGTTGCACTTTTAATTATTTCCATTTATCTTGGTTATACTCTACTTGAATCACTGATTTTTTGGTTACACCAATTAAATTATGTTTCCTAGATTCATTTCTCAGACGATCATATACACATAAACTTGATTTTGTGCCATACGAAGTTTTCAAATCTAACAAGGTCAGTTTTTGCCAAAACGCTACGATAACACAGTGTTTTTTCTATATAACCAAGCAATTAGATGTAATTTTAATATTTCTGATCAAATCATAATTAATGTAACATTAATAATAAATAAACATATCATTACTTCAGTGAGTTATTAAATTAAGAAGTTGAGAGTTTACAATCATATTACTCAGTTTTCCCATTGTAGTTATACCAGTAACGAAAACAACAAGTTTCACTTAGTTATACAATACACAAATACAAATTATTACCTATATGACCAAACAATAAGATGGAATTTTAATAATTAAGATTAACCATAATTAACATAACATTAACAATAAATAACCATCTTAGTACTTCAGTGATTTATTACTCAGTTTTTCCATTGTAGTTATACGAGTAAAGAAACCAAACTTCACTTAGTTATACAACACACAAATACAAATTGATTCCCTCACAAAGTTCCCATAAGATAAAAACACCAAAACAAAACTTCATCCGAAAGGCTTACAACCTACTCTTCTTCTGTTTCTTGTGGGGATGTTCATCGTGTTCCAAACCAGTGCCCACTTTCTCTTCTTCTCCATATCCACTCCCACGCTCACAATAGTTCCTACTACAAGAGCTCTCTACGACTCTTGATAGTTGCTCAGTTATTTGAACTATTTTCAATTCTTCGATGTCCTCCACATGCAAAATACTTCTTCTTTGCTCTCTATCCACTGATGTTAGACAAACAAACACATCTTCATCATCCAAAATATATGATTGCCTCTTAGGCTCCACTACCAATGGGATGTAACCCAAACTGAGCCTCTTCATAAATGGATCTATTCTCATCTTCCTGCATATCATCTCCTTCAACATCGAATAAGTGATCTCCTCCAACAATGATGTCTTAAAGGATATAGCATACAAACGAGCATCGGTTATAATCCATTCATAATCATCTCCATTCTTCGAATAATGTCCATCGTAATAAAAGTGTATGTTCGTCGAAAAATGACTCATTGTCTGCAATATAAAAAAAAATTAAACCCCTAAAGTTATACTTGGTTATACAATTATACAATCAAAGTTATACTTCGTTACACCATGTTAAACAGTTGTGTCAGTAGTCAATTAGTAACCAGCCAACGTCTAATCTTCTTTGATTGAATCGTCATTTCATTCTTGACATTCAATCATACAGTTGTTGATTATTTGTTGATTATCCAATTGAGTAATAAACAGACCATCCACACTTTCATTCCTTTCTGATCTTTGATTAGTGAATAAGAAATTCCAGTTACAATGACTCTAGTCTTCTCAATTCAAAATCTTTGATTCCCGACATTCAATTATACGGTTGTTGATTATCGAATTCCTTAATAAGTAGACCATTCAAACTTTCCGATCTTCCTTGATTAGTTCATACACAAATACGAAATCTTCTATCTAATCAAAATCCCTGTGACAATTTGAGATACATACCCTGTTACACGGAATCAAAAGCTCAATGATTGCATCCAAGCGACGAGATCGCAATAAGATGATGCAAGGAAGAACAATGGAATGTTCTGAGAAGACTGGACTCGACTAATACTCGAGAAGAAGAACTCCTCAACGACGGCTCGATGAATATCGATTATTTTAGAATAATTTGGAGAGAGATATTCGAGAATTATTCGTATTCATTAAAGAATTCACCACTCTTGAGAGTATCAGAATAAATAAGAGTACTCCAGATTTTGTGAGAGTATGTTAGATCACTTTTTGTGAGAGTATCAGAATAAATAAGAGTACTCCAAGTTTTCACTCTAACATAATACCAGATGTTTGCCGGCAATTTTGTGCGTGGTTTCATGTAGATCTTTTGTAAATGATTTTGAGTGAATTAAAAAAAACATAAAAATTCTAATAATTTCTTATTTATAAATCTAATTATTTTATATAAGAATATATAAAACTTTAAATTTATTTTTATAAAAACTGTTAAAATATTTTCTTTAATTAGATATAAATAACTGATAAAAATAAAGAAATTGATAAAAACGTAGATATTCTCTCTCTGCAATTAGTTACCATAGATGATTATTTGTAATATCTCTTGTGTTATTTGCTAATCCTCTATATATCAATTGAGAAGCATTACAACATGTTTTGGTAGTCACATGTCATCAAGAGAATGATCTCAAATTTTACTAGAGAAAAAATATTGGTCTATATAAACATATATTATATTTTTATTAAACTAAACATAAAACTATTATTAATACTATTCATTATTTCCTTAAATATAATTTACGGAATTACCTAATATGGTTATAATATATATATATATATATATATATATATATATATATATATATATATATATATATGATAATTAATTATTCAAATATGAAGATTTGATAAAAAATTTATAGTCTCTACTATTTTTGTTAAACTTAAATTTTAAAAATAATTAAACAATAACATTAA
Organism: Eruca vesicaria subsp. sativa; assembly: GCA_932364175.1. Lineage (NCBI taxonomy): Eukaryota > Viridiplantae > Streptophyta > Magnoliopsida > Brassicales > Brassicaceae > Eruca > Eruca vesicaria. The sequence continues at coordinate 433,810 of CAKOAT010088488.1, read as the reverse complement.
CTATATAACAAAAAAAAATTGATTTTATTGATATATGTTATATTTTGAATTTTTTTAAATGACTATAAATTAATAAACATTTAAAAATGTCATATATAATATTTTTGATTAGTTTTCCCTATATATTAATCCTGGTGCATTACAACATTTTTTGGTATCTACGTGTCACAATAAGAATGATTTTCATAACTCTTTGAGAAATATGTTGGTCCAACTAAACATATCTTAGATTTTTATTATACTAACTATCATATTTAATTAGTAGTGTACAAAAAATTATTCATATTCTTTCCTTATATAAAAGCTACGGAATTACCTAATATGATTAACATATATATCACAATTAATTTTTATGAATAATAAATATTTGATAACAATTTTTTCTCTTTTTTTTTTAATTTTATACTATTAAAATAAATTAAAAATATCATATAATAATAAAATTAGATTTTTTCTTATATGTTATACTTTGAATTTTTTTAAACGATAATAAATTACTATAAATGGTAAAAATCTCACATTGAAAATTTTGTGATCAATGATAACGCTTTTCAATTCAGCCAATCGTTTTTTAATGGATCTTAAACAGTTTATAATGATTAATTAAATGGATCGCACATATTAAAGTGTGTTTTGTTTAAAAATTATTGCATACCCAAAATCAATATGGTTGGGCAAAAAAAATATGAATCCAAATATCTGAATTAAATCTAATCCAAAAAGTAGTACAAATTTTTAAATAAAATGGTTAGATATCCAAACGGATACGCAATTTGGGTATCCGAGTGTACTCGAACTAGATTTATATACTGAAGTATATTAATTATTTTTAAATCTAACATCTAAAAATATACAAAATACATGAGAATTTTTAAAATTTTCCCAAATACTTAGAAATATATAAAATAATTAAATGTACATTTTTAAAAATAGCTAAACGATACTCCAAATACCAAAAATATTTAAAATATTTATTGTTTTTTTGTCCAAATATTTAAGATAAAATCAATTTTATGTTAAGTTTAAGTCTTTTAGCATTATATTTTCAAATTTATATGTTATATATTATTTTTAATTTTATATTTTGAAAAATTTAATGTATATATAAATTTTAATCTTTTTTATAAAAATAAAAATAAAATGGGTTATCCGAACCTGCATAAATTCGAACCAAACCGCAAAGACATAAACCAAACAGAATTTAACCGAACCAAATGGTATCCAAATTCTTATTCCTAATCAAATTAAAAAAGGTTACTGATAACAAAATATGTATTTAAATACAACATATTTTTTAAAAACTCACTCCGCGCATGGCGCGGGATATCACTAGTTTGTATTAATTAGTTCTAATGTAACTTTTTATTTTTTTAGATATTTTGAAGATAAATAACTAATAAAAGTCAACAACCAATCAAAATTATAACTATTTAAAAAAAATAACCTATTAACAACACATAATTAAAAATCACTTAAATCACTTTTCAAGTAATATAAAGTGTGATTTATCTCTTTAAAACTAAGGATTAATTTAATTAAGGTAAACATGAAAACATGTATTAGAAAGATGGTAGTTCAAAAAATTCATAATTTTGTCAAATCACAAATCACACTTTAAGACTCATTTTTATTTAGTGTTTAACATAAAACTCAAATAGATTAAACAAACAAGGGTGATTTTCCAAATATGACTCAACAATTGATTTTAAATGCAAAAGTGTATCCTAAATCAAATCAAATGCAAAAGTAATTTAAAAGGCTAGTGAAATTAAAAAAATCTCCTCATGACCAAACAAAAACCATGATTGTAATTTACTATTATAACCTTGCGAGTCAGAAGACTTTTAGGTAAGTTTTCTACTGAGAAGACTTACCTGAAAACCTTCTCATATTGTAGATCTTGAATATAATTTATAAATTTTAGAAAAAAATATTTTGGTTAGTAAAAATCCTAATCATGTAATTATTGAAATTTATAAATAATGTAAGTTTAGATTTAATAAAACTGAATAGTTCATAAGATAGATGAGTAAATGTAAGTTAGTCATGATATTCTTTGTTTTAGAGTTTGGTAACTATGTTGTAGTATTGTATGTGTTTTTAGGTTAGATTGTGTAATCTTAACATATATTTAAAAAATAAAATTTAGCTATATGTGTTTAGTTTTGTGTATATTAAACATTTTATAAGTTTAATTTAGATTTAATAAAGTTTTTGTATCTGATTTAGTTATATATATTTGACCTATTTGATTTTGGGGTTTTCGAAGACTTAAGTTTCAAAGATATAATGCATTAGAACACTTACCGGATGACTTAACAACAGTTTCCCGCTTAATATTTTTTTAAAAATTAGGTTTCCTGCCTAAAATTAAGTTTTCCAATAAGTATTCTAGTGAAAGTCTTCTAGTGTATTAGTTCTTAAAATAATTTCTAAATTTCATATAAAATATTGGGCTTTTTGCAGAATTGACCTGAAACTTGAAGTCAACCACAAAACTAACCTCCCTTTTTTTTGGAACTTTATTTTGCCCAATTCACCCCACAAGTTCATATAATTCACGAAAATGCCATCAAATTTTTTTTTTTTTTTGGTTTCGAAAATAACATATTTACTCTCTCACCCTCATCATCTTCAAGTAATTA
>CAKOAT010088488.1:381455-424425 GCA_932364175.1 Eruca vesicaria subsp. sativa | reverse complement strand
GAAAAGTAACTCAGCCCAACTCAGACAACTTACTAGGGTTATATTCGTAAAAATGTCTTCTGTTTTTTTGTTTGGTCACAGAGGACTATATTGTAATTTCATAGCCCTTTTAGGTTAGATTTGCATTTGATTCAAGTTGGGGTCTAGTATTGGGGTTAAAACCAAGTTGTGGGTTAGTTTTGGCAAAAACCCCTAAAATATTTTGATAAGGGAAAATTATAATCATCTAATTATAGACATTTGTAAGTGATATAGATTTAGATTTAATAAAATTGAATTGTTTTCAAGATAGATGAGTGAATGTAAGTTAGTCATGATATTCTTTGGTTTAGGGTTTGCTAACTATGTTGTGGTATTGTATGTGTTTTTAGTTTTTAGGGTTAGATTTTGGAATCTTAACATTAATTTTATTTTCTAAAAGTAAATTTTAGCTATATGTGTTTATTTTTGTGTAAATTAAACATTTATAAGTTTAATTTAAGTTTAATAAAGTCTTTGTATGTGATTTAGTTATATACATATATTTGTTTTTCGGGTTATGGAAGACTTATGAAGACTTCTGGGAAAGTCTACTCAGCCTTTATTAAGTTTAGCGTCTAGAGAAGTACAAAAGTATTCTAGTGTATTTTTTTCAGAAGACTTACTGGAAATTCTGCCAAACCGGAGCAAACCGTAATTTTTACCTTCAATTTGAACAAAATCGGAAATAGTTACATTAAACCTAACCAGATACTAACCGGACATATAAATACCTTTTTCACACTTTGTGATTAAAAAGACGAAACCCTAGCCGTCTATCTATCAGATGCAATTTTGTAGGCTATTTCCGGTGAATCTCATTTCTCCGTCTTACTCACTGTCGGTAAGCTACTTTCTGGTGAATACGTTTATTCTTCATTGGTGTAGAGTATCTTAGTAGACTAAGTTAACCCGAGTCTTTTATTTGCAGATCTGAAATTATTTGCGTTTCGTTTTTTCGCCTCTGCCGCCGGCAAGCTCTTCTTCTTTGCTGTCGACTCTTTGTTTTTCGAGTCTTTGTTTTTTGACACTATGCTGACTTCATCTTTCCCGTCGAGTTTTTCAGATATTTAACCACTTTTCTTCAGCACCCATAACTTTGCTGCTTTGGACTGTAAACTTTGTCGGTTCTTAGTGTAAGTTCATCCATTTGTTTGATTTGTAATCCTTTTACGTATTAGGATTAACACAATTTTCAGATATGTATCAGATGATTAGGGTTCTACTGGAAAACTTAAGAAGACTACTGGAAGACCTACTTAATATCTTCCAGTAAGTCTTCCAAAGTCAAAACTTTGGAAGACTTACTGGAAGACTTTAAGTATGTCTTCTGAGGTCTTTGAAGGTCTTTCGAGGTCTTGCAGTAGGTCTTCCAAAATCCTCTTAAGTCTTTCGAGATCTTCCCGTAGGTCTTCTTAAGTTTTACAGCACATGAAGTTAGTTTATTACTCTTTTTCTGTTTTGTTTGTGTTTGAAATGTTGGTTTTTCATTACTTTTCAGAATTGGAATGGATTTACCAGAACTCCGCATAGAGTATTTACCTTAGGGGAGGAGCCACATCCACTGAAAAGCATAAACTATCATACTGATGACAAGAAGTTGTTTGCGGCTGTAAAAGAAGCTCTTTATGATGATTAGTGGAAGGAGCTCTAGGAGTCAAGGTTGGGAGTGTTCATCAAGTTCATGGAGCTTTCTTTTGATTGGGCATCAAGGCTGGTTCACTTTATGCTGTGTTACCAGCTTGACATCAAGAAGAAGTATGAGCTTTGGTGTCTCGTTGGTCCATAATCGGTTAGGTTTTCACTGATAGAGTTTGAATACCTCACTGGTCTGAACTGCGATTACATTGAGTACATGGAAAATCTGAAGGATGAGGTTACAGATGAGATGGTTGTTTTCTGGCAGAAGAAGGGTGTTGATGTCGAAGCTGGTTCAAGTGCTAATTAAATAATAGCAGCAAGTAAGAAATGCCAAGAGTGTTCTCGGGATGATCGCATGCGGCTGGGATACCTAGCCATCTAAGCTAGCTACATTGAAGGGAGAAAGAGCTCATCTGCTACATGGGTTAGTCTTGCAAGGCTAGTGATGGACTTAGAAGAATTTAAGAATTTTCCATGGGGGAGAGTGGCATTGAAGGTGCTGATGGACTCTTTGAGGAAGAAAGATATTACAAAGAGTTATACTGTTGATGGCTTTATACAAGTTCTCAAGGTGTGATCAACTTCTCTCTGCCAGACTTAGCTGCTGCGAAGGGAAATCCCTTACGAAACAAACCGAATACACCTTTGCTGGCTTACAAGGGTGGCAAAGGACATATTTTTTTTTTAAAATGTGGTATCAGCACTCATGTAATTATAATAATTCTCAAATAGTATGATATTGATTATCCTCTCACATATCTTACTTGAGTTAATTTATTTATTGTAGACTCGTGTGAACACCTACATTGTGAAGGCCTCTGATGAAATGTTCCCAAAATGGGACAATGATGTAGATAATACGAAGGCTGATAACATAGTGAAGGTCATGTTTGAGGAAAAAGGTCATTGGAAGTGGACCATGGATTGTTGGCCACACGCTGCTACTAACCTGTGGACTAGACCAAAGGTTATGTATGTGAATCATGTGAAGGTAGAAAAAGGAAGACCTCGGAAGAGAGCTTGTACAGAGGCTCGTACAGATTATGCTTCTGGTCCTTTTATTGCTTCTACTCCTGCTTCTGGCAGTTCGGTAAGAAAGAAGAGAGCGAAAAGCTTGAAGGCCCTCGAGAAAGTTATGACTGATGGGTTTGGGCAGTGCTTGAAGGATATGAAGGCTTTTGGGGATAGGATGGACGCTGTGGAGAAAGTGGTTGGAATCACCAAAAAAGCGACTGCATCAAATGATCTCCAACTCACTCTTCCAGACTCGCCTGAACGTAGGCCCGATCTCAGGGTTAGTACCCAAACCTCTTCCAAAATCACAATGCATAGAAAAACTAGGAAGAGTAGTAAGAAAATAATTGAAAGTTGTATGTTCTCCATTGGTTAATGAAAATTCTGGATCTTGTTTTTTATGGATCTTTGGTTAATGACAATTTTGCTTCGATTTTTTTTTCTGGATCTTTGGTTAATGACAATTTTGTTCTGATTCCTTGGATTATGTGAATTATATTTGGATTGGTAGTTTAATGTTATTTATTATGTATTGATTTTGACATGATTCAGTACATCGAAATTGCAGAGTGAGAGTGTGATGGGGGCGAAAGCAGGAAGTGGTAAAAATATACAAGATGACGTCCAAGATCCCAAAGAGAAGGAGAGTTCTTCCAAAGAGCTTAACGAGATTGAGAGTTCTTCCAAAGAGCTGAATGAAAATGAGAATTCTTCCAAAGAGCTGAAAAAGAATAAGAATTCTTCCAAAAGAGCTGAGTGTTGTCTTGTTAGACAAACAAAAAGAAACGACATCAGATTTAAAAGTGGCAGAAAAAAGAAAAGAGACAAAAAAAGCTGTTGTTCTGGCAGTGTGTCGGGGAAAGAGTGATCGAAAAAGGAAGCTTGCGTCCTCACTGTAATATACTTTTGTGGGAAATACCATTGCCAAAGTGATCATTCCAAACAAGCGGATTGGTCATGGATATGACCCATTTGCACTCATTGACAAAAAGAAGACAAAAGTGCTTGTTGATTGGTTGAAACATGATCTGTAAGTTCTAATTTCCTATAGAACCCTGCAGTAGTCTACAAAAGTAAATGATTGTTGACCTACTTTTGCTATTTACAGGAACTTTATTAAATGTATAGCCATCAGACTACGAGGATGTCCAAGCTACTGGTATCACTACGTCAGAGGGAGCTTAGGATGGCTGAAGGATTATATAATTTTCTAAACCCTACTCCTCGGGAAGTCTTCTATAATTAAGTATTCTAATGTCTTCTAGTTAGAAGACTTATAATTATGTCTCCCGTGAAGTCTTCTAACCATAAGACATTGAAAGACTTAATTATACAAGTCTGTTATAATTAAGTCTTCTAATGTCTTCTGGTTAGAAGACTTATAATTATGTCTTCTGGGAAGTCTTCTACCTAGAAGACATTGAAAGATTTATTAAGTATAGAACTCTACTATAATTAAATTTTCTAATGTTATAATTATGTCTTTTACGAAGTCTTCTAACTTGTTATGTTTTTATATGCAGAATATGGATACGTTTGTGTATTTACTAAGGCAGTGGTATGCCAAGAATCCCGAACATTTTAGGAGCGGCAAAATGTGCTTTCTTGATCTTGCGTTTGGGAGGATGTGGCAGGATAATTATGCTATTTTTAAGAAGTCCGAGTCCAATGTCAACGACTTAGGAAGAATCCTACCTGGCGGGTCGTGGTCACTTTATGCAGGTAAAGTACCAGCATTTTACCAATCTAATAATATTTGGGGGATAGATGTGGATCACATATATGCACCCCTGAACTACAACAACGACCATTGGATACCGATCCCCAAGAAACACATAGTCATCTGGGACAGCACCGTGAAGCATATTAATCCAGAGTAGCTCCGAGTGCTAATTGAGTATTTTGTGACAATGTTGTCTTATCTACATGTTGAGTGCTTCCCCGAAGAAGATCGTTTCAAGTACACACTAGAGCCATTCACATATGGGAGGTGACTGCTGGAGTACCTCAGGTACGAGCTGGTGATTATGGTGTCTTCGCTTTGAAGTACATTGAATGTCATGTTCTTGGCATGACATAATTTCTTCCTGCCGCCTTTTGTGATAAAAACATGAAGGCTGTTAGGGAGAAGATGCAAGCGATATATTTGAAGAGATTCTGTGAGGGATAAAACTCACTTTCCTGATTTAGGTTAGGTTTAAATTGGAGAAAAGATAATCGTGGGCTGGATCCTGTAAAAACTTAAAGAATGAATATGACTTGTATTGATGTTTCTGATAAAAGAAGATTACAAATGTTTTGATCTGAGGTGACAAAGAAATAAAGGAATGTTTTCATAGTATATGAATGTGTGAATAATAATGAATCAAAATCTGGACCCCTTGCTTCGATCTCCCCCTCCTCTTTTATAGCTCGCGATCATGTTTCAACGACCTCAGCTAACCTCCGAGATTTGCTCCGTGAGTTGAGGGATTCTCAACAGTCTCCCTTTGACCGGGTCCTGCGCATCCATCCTGAGCTACTTACTAGCTTTCAGTGAATGAGGTCCGGAGTTCTCTTCCGTGACCTGTTTTATTAATCTTTCTTTCCTGAGCTAAATAGCCTCCGGCTTCTTCTCAACTCCTTTCTTAAAGCTTAACTGCTAATGGGCTTATAATAACCCATTATCAATCCTTATTATTTAAGCCTGTTAATTTCAGCTAACGGGCCGTATTTGGGGCCGACAGTTACCCCCAGCTTTCGAGAAAAGATGCTTTTTCTCGTAAGCTAAACCTAGCCGCCGAATCTCAACCTTTTCGTTGAGATAATGATTACTCGTGATCTTTTTTCGAGGATATCTCTTATCCGATCCAACGGATATTATTGCCTCTAACGTAATCGACGGCTCAGATTAAATTAATTTGAAATAATTATCCCCGATTTTCGAGCAATTACGGTATATAAAGCTGCACACATTAACTGCAACTCTACCCATCTCCTTCACGTTTCGATTCATTTTTCCAGGTAACTTCCTCCGGCTCCTTATTTTACCTTCTTTCGCTCATTATTATTATTATTTTTTTGTTAAACTTTGGAGTAGTTCTCCTAAAAACTGTTTCCCCCAGAGACTTTGATCTATTAGTTCGATCTTCCTTTTTCCTTTTTTATCCCTTTTCGGTTTCTTTCGTCGTTTTTGCTATGACCCGACAAAAAGAAGGTTCCGGAGAGACATGAATCTCTGCTACAGGTGCTCAGCTTATGAAGGTGAAGCAAGAAGTTGGTGAAAGCATGAGGAAGACCGAGAGGAAGAAGAAGACTAAGGATTCGATAGCCTAGAGAGTTTCCAAGCGAACGAAAAAGATCGGAGGCTCCAGTGGGAGTGCTCCTTCCGGATCTCATCCGCCCTCTGTATTAAAGAGCCAAGAGATTGTGAACCTTATGGTTCAGGCCCAAGGTCGGAGGGAATTGGCCAGGGCTTGTAAACCCGAGGAAACCCCCGAGACGGCTCCGGAGGTTTGGTTCTGCGTTCACGAGAACTATATTTCCAAGAGCCATCTTAGGTTTCCCCTTCATGACCTCCTGTTAGACCTCCTCGATCATTATCGACTAGCCCTTTCCCAACTTTGTCCCTCAGTCATTCGAGTGATAAACGGTTTCATCACTAGATCCAAAGAAGAGGGAGTTGCTACCGCGCTTAGCTCCTTAATGAGCCTGTTTTCGATAAAGGACAGTGCTTCCAAGGATGGTGGTAGCGGGACCTATTACCTTCCTTGTCGTCCTAGGTTGAGTATTTTCAAATTTTCTAGCAGTGATGATGACTGGAGAAGGAAGTATTTTTACTTTAAAATTGATCCCTTGACGGTTCTAGCGGGTCGTACCCTTAGGACTTCTTGGTCCGATGTGTCCGGTCAGGATCTATTAGGAATGTGTTTGACGGAGGGAGCTGGTTCGACGGAGCTCAGGTAAGGTCCCAATACGCTTCGTTTATAAGGGATAGATTCCATTATGCAGTATCTTGCGCTTATTGCTTTAAGTTTTCGAGCTTCCCATTTATGGGGGGGGGGACCTTGCCCTCCGAAATATACTGCATGATTGGGATTCTCCAGTCCTCTCTTCCTATGATTTTATCGTGAAGGGATGAAGGAGGTCCCTGTGCTGGATCAGGTTCCCGGGTGTTGTTACGGCAGGAGGTCGTGCCCCCGGGGGTATTCCTTCGGTTAGATTCACTGGAGCCTAAATCTGGAGGAATATTTTCAGGTATGTCGTTAACTTCCGGGGTCGGGATCGTGTCTTCGGCTGAAGTTTCAGGTTCAGGGGAATATCTCGTCCTGCGAGTGTTTACTCTGAAGACAAGTGGGCTTGGAGGCTGGGTCGTGCCCCCAAAAGTGTGCTTTTTGAATTTGCGAGTTTTGGTTTTCGGGAACCAGAATGTTGTTAAAACTTGGGTTGCTGCTGGCTCGGAGCAGTTACTTTCTGTTTGCTCTTTCGGTTTGCTATCGATCTCGGCTTTGGTAGCTATGTCGATGCTTGGTTTTTCAATTCCCTCTGATTCGTTTTACTAGGGGGTCTGATGTGGATGCTAATGCAGCCAACGCATCTGCTGAGGAGTTCTCTCCTCGTGGGATTCTTGTTAGCTCGAACTTGCTGAACTGTTTAGTGAGGCTTTGTACGACTTCGAGGTATGCCCCCATTCTTTCGTCCCTTGTTTCGTACTCCCCATGGAACTGGCTAACTACCAGCTATGAGTCACTGTAGGCATTTAGCTCTCGGATTCCGAGGCTTAGGGCGAGTCTTAATCCTGCGATTAGCGCTTCGTATTCGGCCTCATTATTTGAAGCGTTAAATCCGAGCCTGTAGGATTGCTCGATGGTTTCTCCGGCTGAAGAGGTCAGCCTTAGACCGATTCCGGAACCTTGTTTTTATGAGGCTCCGTCGACATACAGGCTCCATTCCGGAGCTTCAGCTCTCGGGTCTAGTTGTTCAGACGACATCTCGATGATGAAATCGGCGAGGACCTGAGCTTTTATGGCTGCTCGGGGTCTATACTCGATGTCGTATTCGCTAAGTTCTATGGCCCACTTAGCTAATCTTCCTGATTGGCTAGGACTGTGCATAATCGTGCGTATTGGCTGTGAGGTCATTACCACGATCGAGTGTGATTGGAAGTAAGGTCGTAGCTTTCTGGCAACTGTTACGACTGCCAGAGCTAACTTTTCCATGGTAGGGTATCTGGTCTTGGTGTCTATTAGACTTTTGCTTGTGTAATAGACAGGTCTTTGCTCGTTTTGCTCCTCTCGTACCAGAACGCCGCTAACTGCAGCAGTTGATACGGCGAGGTATAGGTACAGGGGTTCTCTTGTTACTGGGTTGGATAGGATCGGAGGCTCGGAGAGGTAAGCTTTCAATTGTTTGAAGGCTTCCTCGCATTTCTCGTCCCATAGAAACTTCTTATTGTTTTTAGAAGTTTGTGGAACGGGAGGCATTCGTCCAGTCAGTCTTTGTATGGAGATATAAATCGGTTCAAAGCGGCGATTCGTCCAGTCAGTCTTTGTACCTCCCTGGTTGTCTTAGGTGACGGCATTTCCAGGAAGGTCACTATATGTTTAGGGTTGGCTTCGATACCTCTCTCGGTTACGAGGTAACCGAGAAATTTGCCCGAGGGAACTCCGAAGGTGCATTTTGCGGGGTTTAGTTTCATATCATATTTGTTGAGGATATCGAAGCATTCTTTTAGGTGGGAGATGTGATTTTCCCCAGCTGAGGATTTAACCAGCATATCGCCGATGTATACCTTCATGGTTTTTCCGAGCTGTCCGGCGAACATTTTGTTCACAAGCCTTTGGTAGGTAGCTCCCGCGTTTTTTAATCCGAATGGCATTACCTTGTAACAGTAGGTTCCGCGTTCGGTTATGAACCCAGTTTTTTCTTGATCTTCGGGATTTATCATGATTTGCTTATACCCCGAGAAGGCATCCATAAAGGACAAGAGCTGATGGCCAGCTGTCGCCTCAACGAGGCGATCGATGTGAGGTAACAAGAAGCTATCTTTAGGGCAAGCCTTGTTTAGGTCGGTGAACTCTACACAGGTTCTCCACTTCCCGTTTTTCTTTTTCACTACTACGGGGTTAGCCAGCAAATTGGGGTAATGTACTTCTCGGATGGACCATACTTTCGTGAGTCGATCTACTTCGTCGTTGAAGGCTTGGGCTTTTTCGAGGCCAAGCTTACGGCGTTTTTGATTGATCGGTTTGAAAGTAGGATCTACATTGAACTTGTGAGTGGTGACGTTTGGGTTTATACCCTTCATGTCGCTAGTGGTCCATGCAAACGTTTTGACGTTGCTTTTCAGGAAGTCGATTAACTTCTTTTTAGTTTCGAGAGGTAGCTCTGATCCGATGTTCACTTGTTTCTCGGGGTCAGAGTCGTCGATGCTAACTCGTTCAGTTAGGTTCCGAGGGGGACCTCGAATATTCTGTCGAATCTCTCAACCTTCTTGGATCTGTAATTGCTATTGGGGTGATTCCTCGAGGATTCCGAATCCTCCCAAGTAACAGATCCTGGAGATCTTCTGGCTACCTCGTACGGTGGTTATTCCGTCAGGTGTTGGAAATTTCACGCATTGGTGATAAGTGGAGGCTTCTGCCTTCATCTTATGAATCCAGGGTCTTCCTAAGATCGCGTGAAATTGAGAGGGTCTATCGATGACTGCAAAATTGGTCATTTTCATGATTCCTCCAGCTATGACCGGGAGCTTGATGGTTCCCAAGGAGGTAACTGTTTCCCCGGAGAAGCCTACGAGGTTAGCTTTCTGACCAATAATTTCGTAGTCATCTATTTCCATCCCTTTCAGCGCGTTATAGAAGATAAGGTCTACCGAGCTTCCGGTGTCAACCATCAGCTTAGGCACCTCGTAACCTTCTATGTTCAGGGTGACAATTAAGGCATCATCGTGAGGTCTGTCGAGATCTGATGTTCCGCTCTCCCAGAAAGAAATCTTAGTGTTGGATTCGGGGTTGGGAGGCTTAGATTGAGCATTGGAAACAGTCTTCCGTACCTGACTCTTGATTGAATTAACGGAGTCTTGACATATATCGGAGCCTCCGAGGATATAATCCACCCTCGAACTGGGGCTCGATTGAGGTGGTGGATTGCTTAGGAGGGTCTCAATTTGTAGACTTTTCCTTCGGGGAAATTTCCCAAGAATCATGTCAACTCTTTTCTTGGTAGCTGGCGGTGGCGAGTCTGTTTCCTTCTCAGGTGATATTTCACGTTTCGGAGAGGTATCTCTGGGACCTCTTTTCTGGTAAGGAGGTGGTTTTTTGAGTTCCACGTCCTTTAGTTCCACAGCTACGAATTTAGCTGCCAACTATCGTTGGAAGTCCCAACATTCCTCAGTTGAGTGCCCTTTTCGATCGTGATAAGAGCAGTGTTTGTTCTCATGTAGCCTTTTGACCAGGGGGTTTTGCTTGTCGCGGCAACAGGTTTCTGCTGTTGGACTTCCTCGACTGCATAAGAATGTTCTCCCTGGGTCTGATTATTTCGGGAGCTCCCTTTTCTAGAAGATCCTTTTGCTTCCGAGGTTTCACCTTTTGGGTGATTCTGGGATTTCGTATGGATTTTATCTAGCGCAGCTCTTTCCTCTTCCAAGGTAATATATCTCGATGCTTTATGAAGGGCATCATCGATAGTTGGGGGAGGATTAAGCGTTAGCTCGGACCAGAATTCTGATTTGTACCAGAGACCTCTTCTAAGGGCTTCGATGGCAACTTGATCATTGGGATTCAAGAGCTTAGTTCTGACTGCTCTGAATTTCTCGATATAGATTCGTAACGAATCTCCCATTCCTCGCCTGATTTTCTAGAGGTCGGCCTCGGAAGCTTGCTTGAGGATATGGGTCGAGTACTGGTTCATGAAGGCGTTGGTGAGCTGGTCGAAGTTATCTATTGAGTTCGGCTCAAGGCTCGAAAACCATTCGAGAGCTGTTCCGACCAGGTTCTCGGCAAAGGTTCTGCAATAACCTGCTTCACATTCTTCTCTCGTGAAGTGAGCTTTCACTATAGCTAATCGGAAGGCTCTCAAATGAGACTTAGGGTCTGAGGTCCCATCATATTCGGGGATCCTAATCTTTCGGGTATCTCTTATGTAAGAGCTAGCGATTTTATTTGTGAATGGGGTTCAACGGGTTTCCTCAATCAAGCTTTCGATTTCAGGAGCTGAGCTTGTTGCTTTGTGGACTTGAGCATTCAACTTTTGGAGAACTGCGTGAGTTTGCTCCATGTATCGGCGGATAGCCTCAGGTCCCTCTAGGGGAATGACGGTTGGGTCGTCATGATGAATCTGATGGGGAGATTCTTGACGGAGTCGAGTGTGGTCGTTCTCCCAAGCATTAGGTGGGCTAAATCGCTCACTAGCTCTAGGGCCATTTTGCGGGATGCGACCAGGGAGGTGAGCTGTAGGATCAGCTTCCGTCCTCTGGTGGCTGTCTCGATTTGGGATCGCGCTCCCAGTTTGATAAGCAGAAGCTGATGCTCTTCCCCTAGGAGGGAAAGATATTCCTTCTCCGGTCCTAAAAACGGGTGGCGGAGGAGGTAAACGTGTGCTTTGTTCGGGAACCCTGTTGGGTGCAGAGCTTGTTGTTGCTATGTTACTTCCCATAGCGCTGGTTACGGGTGGACTGAATGCTGGGGTTGTTCCAGCATGAGGTGTCCGGAGAACAGATTCTTGCCCATCTTGAGCAGTGCTGTTGGGGGAAAAGTCCAGACGTCCGCGAGGGAACGTGGGTTCGGTCAGTCGGTCTCGGAAAGTGACTCCCGAGTTCTGACGTTGCAACGGCTGAGTCGTCTCGGTTAGAGATCTAGTCATCTCTTTGAACCGTTGCTGTCGAGCGGTTAGCTGTTGCAACGTACGCTCATTATCCTGAGCTCTTTCTACCAATTGCACCATCATTCGACGCATTTCGGATAGCTGAGCTTCCAATTGGTTCAGAGCGGGTTGACGCTGAGGGTTTTCGGGGACTGTTACTCCGGAGCTGTTTCCACTGGATGACCTTGGGTTAGTTATTCCAGTTTGGTTCGGTTGAGCATTAGTCAAAGGCTGTTGCTCGGATCGGTGATCGGCGGATCGAGGTTCCGGATTCTGAGGGTCCGGGTCTCTCCTGTTCGGTGAGCCGTCGATCTGGATCACGGGATCTAGGATGGATGGGCTCGTTGCCTGATTGGATGGATCCATTCTCAAGTTACGGAGTAAAGGATTCAATTATCACGTTCCCCACAGACGGCGCCAAAATGTGAGGGATAAAACTCACTTTCCTGATTTAGGTTAGGTTTAAATTGGAGAAAAGATAATCGTGGGCTGAATCCTGTAAGAACTTAAAGAATGAATATGACTTTTATTGATGTTTCTGATAAAAGAAGATTACAAATGTTTTGATCTGAGGTTACAAAGAAATAAAAGAATGTTTTCAGAGTATATGAATGTGTGAATAATAATGAATCGAAATCTGGACCCCTTGCTTCGATCTCCCCCTCCTCTTTTATAGCTCGCGATCATGTTTCAACGACCTCAGCTAACCTGCGAGATTTGCTCCGTGAGATGAGGGATTCTCAACAGTCTCCCTTTGACCGGTTCTTGCGCATCCATCCTGAGCTACTTACTAGCTTTCAGTGAATGAGGTCCGGAGTTCTCTTCCGTGACCTGTTATATTAATCTTTCTTTCTTGAGCTAAATAGCCTCCGGCTTCTTATCAACTTCTTTTTTAAAGCTTAACTGCTAATGGGCTTATAATAACCCATTATCAATCCTTATTATTTAAGCCTGTTAATTTCAGCTAACGGGCCGTATTTGGGCCCTACAGATTTCAATGAAGGATGTACCTGGATTGAGTGGCAACAAAACCATACTCCAATCATACTTGGATGATGATGCGTAATTTCTGACTGATGTGTAATTTGTACTTGATGGAAAACATTAACATGGTAGGATATGATGAAACTTTTTGTAACTTATCTTCGTACCAAAAATTGGTTATTTGTTGTAAAAACTAGTTTGATAGTGAACTAACACTAGCCTTTCAGATATATAAAGACCGATCTTAGCATTGTTCATAATGCAATTCAACAACAATAGACTTCGAGAAACTAACATTAAACTTATAGAAGACTTAACAAATGATTAGATAAGTTCATACCAAAGCATTCATATAGATAAACTCATAACAAAGCATTCAGATAGATATGTTTATGACGAAACATTCAGATAGATAAGTTCATGAGAAAGGAGAAAGATAGAGAAAGCAGATAGATGCCTAAGAAGACTTGAGAAGACTTGAGAAGACTTCCAGAATACTTACAAAAGACTTAACGGCAGACTTTCAGAAGACATACGGAAGGCTTCCAAAGACTTACGAAGACTTACCGAAGAGTTACAAAAGTCTTCCGAAGACTTACAAAAGATCAGTTCTCACAATATGGACGCGTGTGGCCAATTTGTTTGCAGTTTGAACATCTATAAACCGTGTTGCTTCCGAGGTTTGTGTTCTCTATCCTAGATAACTCTGATATAGAATGATTTTGACCCGTTTTTGGTCATGGTATTGATATGTTTTTATAATAATTATCTATATTTTGGAGTCTATTAGGTATGTTTTCAGGTTTAGGAGCATTTTGTAGTAAAGTGATGATTTAGGTGCCTTATGGAGCTTAAAGGAGAGTTTTACAAGATGACTATGAAGATTCGACAATGAGAGACACATATCGATCGATACACACCTTGTGTAATCGATCGATGACGATTCCGTAGAAGTTGAAGTCGAGATACTTCATCGATCGATGTACACCATGTACCATCGATCGATACAGAGCGTGATGAGCAAGATTTACTTGGCCGACTTGAAGCCCAAGTTCTCACCAAATTAAAAGATTGCCCCTGACGAGTTTTTAACCTAATTGTACTCATATTTATAGTTATGCCTATGAGCCCTAGAAAGAGAATGAATCATTAGATCAAATAAGAAAGTATTGAATTTTTATCTAAGTTTTGTATTCTTTTATCAATAAAGTATTTTCTTTTCATCTTATTCTTTTACTATGAATCTCTTGGCTATGTTAGATTTGGGGTTCAAATAGTTATGAGGGATTAGCCCCAACTATGGATTGTTGAGTTGTTATATTCATTATCCAAATGAACCCTAATGCTTACTCTAGATTTGCTACCTAGAGTTATGATCATGGAGTGACTAATCTAATAGTCATTGTCCTGAAATCATTTTTCTAAGCTCAGACTCTATCAGGCACGAGCGATAGCCGGTCTAATAGAAATTCTCGGGTGAACACAGTTTCAATTCGATCTGATGCTATATCGATCGATACTTCTATAGAGTCATCGATCGACGGCAACATATATCGATCGACACTGTGATAGCAACATCGATCGATACTGTCGGCAATCAGATCAATGGACGAGTCTAATAGCGACAGCTATAGATTTGTCTAAGGATTGATGTTCTCATATATTTGCAAACAATTCGTTAAGACATCCATATATTTATAATCCTGATTTTCTGAATAGTAACCTTGAATCTAACTACTTTCTTTCATTGTTTTTAAACCCAAAACCTATTTTCCTTAGCAACTTACCATTGCTACCAACTTTTATTTACTGTTTTAAACCTTTTCAACCTAGCTTAATCACTTAGGATTATATCTTTTTTGACTCTAGTTCCTTGTGGATTCGATCCCTAAGTACTACGATTGAACCTCTTATTTGAGAGAGTAAATCACTCCTTAGGGTTAAACATTTGAGTGACATCAAATTAGGCGCCGTTGCCGGGGAACTAAGATCACTATTAGATTTTATATGATTCAGTCTAGGTTATTTGTTACTTTTTGCCATCTTTTGACACAAATTTTTTTCTTTTTCGTTTTGTCATTTTCAGGTACATGCCCAGCAGTACTAGAAGCATAAAGGACAAGCAACTTTTGTACTCAGAAGATCCCAACAATCTGGAACGTAGCATCCGCAAAGACCTACGCTCCACATCGATCGATACCAACACCTCTCTATCAACCGATACGCGCTTTCCACCGACGATCAACAACCGTTCGTTGACCGATACCCACACCACCTCATCGATCGACATCAACCTCTGTTCGTCGACCGATACCCTTCACTTGACATCTATCGATACACCTCACCTTACATCTATCGATACTAACCGGCGAGACATGGTAGCGCCTATGATTCTCATACCCGATGAGAATGGAGACCTGCGTTGTCAAGATGGTCACCTGCGAAACGCAGCAGGTCAGAAGCTGAATGATCAAAAGGAGGTCATTACTGAAGAAGACACTGCACCCACATGCATCATTCAACCTGTAGAAGAGACCAGAACTTTGGCTGACTACAACCGTCCAGATCAGTTCTATTCAAACCGATCAGCCCTCCTCCTTCCTGCTATTCAGAAAGGAGATTTTGAGCTCAAGCCGCAGTACTACACACTTGTAGGACAAATCCCTTTCTGTGGTTTTCCCCATGAGCATCCTATGGACCATCTTGAGAGGTTCGAGGATCTTGTAACCCTAGTCAAAGAAAAAGGAGTCCCTCAAGACTATCTTTTCTGCAAGCTTTTCAAGTACTCTCTATCTGGAGAAGCTTTGCAGTGGCTGAGACAACTACCACCAGGTTCCTTTACCACCTGGAGTGACATCAAGCACGCCTTCCTGCGTAATTTCTTTGATGATTCACGCGCTGAAGACTGGAGGAAGAAAATTGCTTCATTCACCCAAGCCCCTGAAGAGTCATTCAAGAATACTTGGAACAGATTCAAATCCTACCAGCGAGACTGCCCACACCACGGATTCAACAAAGTACAACTGCTCTGCACTTTCTACAGAGGCATCAGCCCAGATTTCAAGAGAGCCCTTAATACAGCTAGTGATGGCAACTTCACCACCAGGAATCCTCAGAATGCTATCAAGCTAATTGATAACTTGGCTTCCAGCAACAGCACAAGAAACTCTGTGACGCAGACTACATCATCCATTGGGAAGGAGTACGTCAATGAAGTTCAAGCACAGCTAGACAACATTCAGAAGCTCCTAAACAAGCAGATCTGTTCAGTGGAAGATTCAGACATTGTTGAAGAAGATGTCAACTGGATTAGTGGAGCTGGTTTTCAAAGATCTGGTAACCAAGGAGGATAAAGAAACTTCACAGGCCAGAGAAGCAACTTCAACGAGAGTTCTCAGAAGCCGAACAACTTCAGCAGCAGGAACCCTAACAACAACATAAGCTATGGAAGTGCCTTCTACTCAAATCCACACCCACCCACCCAAGATACTAAACTGAAGGAATTGATAGACAAGATAACTTGAGAGTCAGCAGAAGCTCGAGGTAAACTTTAATGGAAAGATCAATTCTGTCTACACCACCTTCACAACGAAGATAGATGCCCTCAGCACCCATGTGAAGAAGCTAGAGACCCAAGTGTTTAAGACAGGAGAAGCACTTAAGAAGCAGAAGTTTGCCCACAACAAGAACATCAATGCTATCCTGGATGATGAATTTTTGCAAGAGGTAGTAGAAGAGATTCAGAGATCTGATGATGAGAGTGAAAGAGAATTCGCCTACGACTACTATCGATCGATATCACCAGCTCAACATCGATCGATATCGCCTTTAGTACGTCGATCGATAGACTTTGACGAGTGTCGATCGATAGACTCAGACAAAAACCCTCGCGAGTGTAATTCCATCACGATTATGTCTCACGCCGCCTTCGCAGCACGTCACCCACATCCGCCCATCCCTGTCATCGATCGACATGATGAGCCCGTCATCGAGCGACACCAAGACCCTGGTATCGACCGATACATTCCAGCCAGTGTCGATTGATACACAGTACCCAAACGCCGAGTGCCGCTTCTTAAGATTGATAGTGCACGTCTTGACGCTTTCCGGGAGAAGTATTACACCACCAGAAACCCTACAACAGCCCTAAAAGAGAGACCCACGGATATCTTTGAGTCCATGGAGATAGAAAAGGAAACTCAGGGAAGAATTCTCAGAAAAAGGAAAGAGAAGATACCTAAGCCCTATAAAAGAGAAGCTAATGAGAAGGAGTTGTCAAGCTTTAGAAAAAGAGTCCTAAGAATACCTAAAGAGAAACCTTTTGAAGAAGCCTATTTTTCTCACAGATTTTGGATGTTCTTCAGAGAAACCAAGGAGAGAAAAGAAGACATCAGGAGGATGTTTAACCAAGTCAGAAACAGCCTCAAGCAGAAGATAACACTGGAGAAGAAGAGTGATACATGGAAGTTCACAATACCATGTTCCATCCAAGGTGTTGAGTTCCCTTGTGCCCTATGTGATACAGGATCTGGAGTTAGCATCTTACCCAAGCTTATCGCAGACCATCTAGGTGTGAAGATAGAGCCTTCTGAAGAAAATTTCATCTTTGTGGATTGTTCTCAACAAAGCTCTGGAAGCATCGTTCGCAACCTTGACGTACTGATTGGCGAAACCCTAATTCCTACAGACTTCCATGTCCTCTCCAACAAGCTCAACTTCAAGACTTCTCTACTACTTGGAAGAGCCTTCTTAGCCGCAGTTGGAGCTGTTTGTGACCTACAAACAAACAAGCTCTACTTAACCCTTATCAACCCTTCCATCCACTACAACCCTGTTCCGGTCATCAAGTTTCCAAGGACAGCAAGCTCAACACTCGTAGCCACCTATTTTTGTGCCCACGAGTATGATTCTATGGGAGAGTATGAAACCGAAGAAGCAGTATCGATCGATGACAACCATTCTCCATCGACCGATACCGTTGCCGACCTGTCGACCGATAGCACTACCGGGTCATCGGTCGATAGGGTATTCCAACAGATCGAAGACGAGTTCCCAGACACCGATTTCAGCGTAGATGAGTGGGAAAACGATCACTACATGCCCGAGCTAGCTAGTATCACTACTCAGGAGGAGTATGATGAAGATTATGAGGAGGAACGAGCCATAGAGTACCGATTTCTTCGAGAAGATGCAGAACACCCTCCTATCCCGACCTTCCTCCAACGAGCGTCGACCGATACGACACCCTGTCCATCGATCGATATGCCTCAACCCGAATCGCCCAATGTCTACTCAGTGTCACTAATCGATCTGCTATTTCCAAAGACCATTGACGAGTTTCCAGGCAGCGATTTGGATACCGATGATGAGTACGACACAGATAATGCAGAGGAACGAGCCGCCAAGTATAGATCTCTTCGCTTAAACGAAGCCAGATGCGACTTTTCTCTTGCCTTTTCCGCCCATCGATCGATGCAAACCCTAACCCATTGACCGATATGCCTCCACCCAGATCGCTCAAACGACGTTTCGAATCAACGAGCGACGAACCCTACTGCGCACAAGTCTATGTCCCACACGAGCCACGAGACGGAGATTACTCGATTGGAAGCTGGGCGAGCGGTTATCATGAAATTTTTGCAGTAGATACATCACCACTACAACCCACGATCCAACCTGAAGCACCCGTATCGATCGACACAGAGCACAAGCCGTCGACCAACATGTTTCACACACAATCGACCGATGCCGCAGCCCCACCATCGATCGATATCAATCTCCAACCACCAACTGATCCTGCCACAACACCATCCGAGGTACAAATACCTAAATTTGATTTTAATTGACTAATACCGGATGAGTGGTATTTTCAAGGATTCAGATGGTCATGCACGAGCTATAGATGGAAGAATCATTCCAATCTCCACAGAAGATGTTGCAGACATCCTGCATATGGCCAATGGACCTATCATCGAAAATGATCCGCACCAACGAAAACGGCCATCGACCGATGCATGGAGACTCGCATCGATCGATACGCACCGAGAATATGGGAAGAGAGCCTTCAACAACGGAGTTCGTCGTTTTGTTTGGGAAAAGAAAGACGTATATGGAGTCTACAGAGATTAATCTGGCCATGCAAGAGCAGTTAACGGAGACATCATCCCTGTTACCAAAGAAGACATGGGAAACTTGCTGAAGAGAGCCTCATTATTTGGTCGCTCTTGTTTCTGCCTACCAGGATATGCTGATCAATATGCTAAAGGAGTTCCAGATGGCAAGCTCTTCACACATGCAGAAGTCACCTATATGCTAGATGGAAGAACCGGAGATCACAACTGGGAGATAGCAGCCATGCAACATGAACATGAGAAAGACCTATCAAGACTTCGAGGTGAACTACAATGGAATACCACCAGCACTGACTTAGCACGATATGAAAAAGAAGTCCTACAAGAAGAAGTTAACACCTTGCGCGCACAACTGAGATCTCAGACACATGCATCAACCGATACAACTACCCATGCGTCGATCGATACACCCGTCCATATCCCGATCGAGCACCACTTCCAGAAGGTATCGATCGATGACAAACCCAGTCCATCGATCGATACCCGTACTCAAGAATTCTGTACCAGAGAAGAACTAGAAGCAGCCAAAAGAGATATCTACAACTCTATTGAGTTTTGTGGATACAAAGATTACATATTTCTGGACAGATATTGGTTATCAGTACACAGTGACGTCAAAGGATTGCAGTGCACAGTGGAGGATATTTAAAAGGAGCTAGAAGATATCCAAAGACAGCTCGCCAACCAACCTGCACCATCCCCATCGATCGATGACATACCACACCCATCGACCGATGTGCAACCTCCAGAATCAACCGACGATCCAACACACCACGACACCATGCAGCGGACTACATAACACATCTACAGCATGCTTGGACATCATCAGTATAGCCTTGCCAGCTTCGAGGAATGGTTGGGAAGGATCCAAACTGAAGTTTTTGGTTTGAAGACTAGTATGACCAGAAGTGAGAAAGCCACAAGAATCTTTTTAACCTCATGGTTTGAAGAAACACAAGACAAGGAGGATACTTGTTTCCCAACAAGTACCTGCAACCCACCTCACTAGCCAACATAATTCCACAGTCAAGCTAACTGACTTTCACCAAGCGCTGAGGGGGAGGCAACCCACGGTTAGGTATTTTATTTCTTTATTTTATTTTATTTTTACTTATTAGTTTCGTTTTTATTTGTTTTTAGGAAGATAGACACACGATCACTACCTATCGACCGATACTAACCAGTCGATATCGCTCGACACATACCTACATGCATCGATCGACGATGGTCACTCTCCATCGATCGATATCCATATCGGTCAGGTATATCATTCACAACTTCGATATCAGTTACACATTTAATTTTTATTATGCTCTTACTCTGACTGATTATACACTGAAGACAGTGTATGATTTAAGTCTGGGGGGAGATGATTACTGATGCTACTTTACCTCTTTTTGATCTTATTTATAAAAGTTTTCAAAAATTGGTTTTATTGAGTCAAGAAAGGGAAAAATTTTCAAAGTCTTACTTTTTATCTTACCACTCTTTAGCACTATTCTTAGATTTGTTGATTGCAGAAAGTACTATAGATGCTAAAGTGGATCACCAATCACCTATGACAACACTTTCATGATTGTCTGGAAGAACCAAAGCTGATTTCCAACTTAACCTGACATTTACTGCTTGTCTTGGGGCTTGGTATACAAGGGATCGGAATCCTCCTGCAAGTCTGGAAGGTAAAAGTCTCAAAAAATTTGTTTTCCTTCTTTCCTTCCTTCGGCATCCCCAGAGAATAAAAAACGATATGATTTCCTGAGAGGCAGAGGGAGAGGTACATTACCTATGACCCCACTATTCTAAATGAAAGGAATGATCAAAGCGAGGGAGAGGTACATTACCTATGACCCCACTATTCGCTTACACTTTCTCAAGAAAGATCAATAAGATGAACATTAACTATTCATTGGGATTGATATAAAAAAAAAAAGAAAAGAGAAAAAAAAAGAGTTGGGATTCAGAGAAGGGGGATAAAGAAAGAAAGGGAATCAGGATGAGAATGCCTGAAACTTGTTTGAGTTGAATCTATGTGTTCCTTGATCGATACTCCCAAGGTAAAGCCTACACCTTTATTTTTATGCATAAATGAAATCAGTAGAGGGGATAGACATACAAGGAATGTTTAAGTTGATTGGCTAGATGTATTTGGTTGCTAAGCTAGGATATAGTATAATGTACTTCTGTAGTTGATAGATATGAGATGTGGCTTGCAACAAAGTAAGAGGTGAAGATTTTGAAGTTGAGATTTTGATTGAGTCCCTGCTGTTTTTAAACTTCTTTCAAAGACTAACTGAAGGTTTGCTTGAGGACAAGCAAAAGGTTAAGTCTGGGGGAGTTGATATACCATGATTTTGACCCGTTTTTGGTCATGGTATTGATATGTTTTTATAATAATTATCTTTGTTTTGGAGTCTATTAGGTATGTTTTCAGGTTCAGGAGCATTTTGTAGTAAAGTGATGATTTAGGTGCCTTATGGAGCGTAAAGGAGAGTTTTACAAGATGACTATGAAGATCCGACAATGAGAGACACATATCGATCGATGACGATTCCGTAGAAGTTGAAGTCGAGATACTCCATCGATCGATGTACACCATGTACCATCGATCGATGCAGAGCGTGATGAGCAAGATTTACTTGGCCGACTTGAAGCCCAAGTTCTCACCACATTACAAGATTGCCCCTGACGAGTTTTTAACCTAAATGTACTCATATTTATAGTTATGCCTATGAGCCCTAGAAAGAGAATGAATCATTAGATCAAATAAGAAAGTATTGAGTTTTTATCTAAGTTTTGTATTCTATTTATCAATAACGTATTTTCTTTTCATCTTATTCTTTTGCTATGAATCTCTTGGCTATGTCTGAGTAGATTCATTTGTTAGATTTGGGGTTCAAATAGTTATGAGGGATTAGCCCCAACTAGGGATTGGTGAGTTGTTATATTCATTATCCAAATGAACCCTAATGCTTACTCTAGATTTGCTACCTAGAGTTATGATTATGGAGTGACTAATCTAATAGTCATTGTCCTGAAATCATTTGGCAAAGCTCAGACTCTATTAGGCACGAGCGATAGCCGGTCTAATAGAAATTCTCGGGTGAACACAGTTTCAATTCGATCTGATGCTATATTGATCGATACTCCTACAGAGTCATCGATCGACGACAACATATATCAATCGACACTGCGATAGCAACATCGATCTATACTGTCGGCAATCAGATCAATGGACGAGTCTAATAGTGACAGCTATTGATTTGTCTAAGGATTGAAATGGGAAATCTTCTTACTCTGTTTAGTTGTGAGACTCAAAGCATCTTCTCTCCTTTTCCAATACCACCTTCCTAGCTTTTCCCGTATAATCTCCAAAAGAAATGAAATGGGAAATCTTCTTACTCGTTTGAGAGCGAAATTATTAGATTCAGCAATGTTGCTTGTTTTTAAGTTGTACCTTTCTCCCTGACAATGCACCCGTGACCCAAGAGTCACGTCAGCTTACTCCAAATATGTTGCAATTTCCGGGTTTGCACTCTGTATCTCGTCCATGTAGTTGTTCAAATCGTAAAGTGTATGAGCATACGCAGTTCCTTTGACCAAGTATGACATATGCTTTCCTTTATACTTCTGGACGATGTTATGTTGTAAGTGATAATAACAGATTCTCCGGGTGTCCCAAGGAAACACTTTATCACATGCCTTTTGAATGGACCCATGCCGATCGGAACTATCACTAGAGCATGCATATTAGAGATACAACTACTCAATTTTGTGAAAATAAAAATCAATAAGGTGAACAAGATGGAAGGCATTAGTACCTGTCTTAGTCCACTAGCATTGAATCTAAAAAGATTCAGAAAAGAGGGATATAGGGAGAAAAGAAACCAGAATATGACTACTTGTTTACTCAGATACCTGATGGAGTAAGAGTCCAAGCATCTTATGATCGATATCCCCAAGGTAAAGCCTGATATGTTGCATATTTACTTGGATTTCACCTTGCATTCTTGTTCATGTTGAGCATATAGATTAGATTTAGGCATTCTTAGGTTGCATTTTGCATTCATTTGTCTTTATCAGGTGGTGAAACATGCTATGGAGTTCTTGGAGGTGTTTGGGATCAATTATGTGCCAAAAGAGAGTGCAAAGATGTCATTTGGCGAGCCAGAGCGGTCACAGCGAAGTCAAGAGGCCGCTGCAACCAACACCAGCCGGAGCGGAGGTGTGCAGCAGGTACCCAACCCCGCTCGCCTTTTCAGGAAGAAAAAAGAGCACTCCCAGCGGATCTTGGCAGCGGGGTCGGGACTCGGCTGTGAGCTCCAGAGCGGGGTCTTGGCAGTGGGATTGTGACCCCGCTGTGCGTCTTTTATGTGACGAAAAACTTGTTTCGAGGACCTTTTTTGTAATTTTCGTTTTTTATATTTTGAGTTTCAGAAACCTAATTAAAACTATTTTGTAAGCCACCATTGGCAGATTATCTTTTGTTCTTGAAGAAAAACTTCTTTGGATTGAGATTTCAATGCTTTCATCTTGTGTTCTTGTTGATTTCTTATCTATTTCTCTACATGATTAATCTGAAATCCAATATGGGTTTAAGAGGAATCATTGAGATTAATGAGTAGTCACCTTTTGAATCCATCGGTTAGGGAGATTAAGGGTGATTAGGTTAGATTTGGGATGTTTTAGTGTTAGATTTCTCTTGTTCCTTGCTTATTAGAGTAACCATAATGCCTCTTTTGAATTGATCACTCAAAGGTTGATCTCTAGACATTTCCTACTCACAAAGTGTTCGATGAAATGTCTTAAGATTTTAACAGTCTTTACCAGAGACATTTGTTGTTAAAGGTGTTAAGATGGCTAATATATATATTCCTAATGATTACTTTCATAATATTCAGCCAAAGACATTTGATGCTTGAGTTATGGTAGTAAATGAACATTCATCTAGACATAGAGCTTGTTTAGAATCGTATCAGGCCTAAGGTAGACAGTTTAATTGATCGCCTGCCATCCTTAGATCGAAACTTGATCACCCAAGGTCAAATTCCCTATACCCATGAGTTATCCTTTATCTTCTTTGTCAAAGTTATATCTTTTATTGCATTCTAGTTATATTTAACCTTAAAAACCAATCAATCACATGACCGCATTTAGATTAAGCTAGTACTTGCATTCTCGGTGCTTTTAAATCCCTCAGAACTGGTTCGACAATCATCTATACTACAACATTTTTAGGAGCCTTGAAAACTCCTAACATCAAAGCCTACACTTTATTTTTCTGCAAGAAATGAGGTTAGTAGAGGGGTGAGTCAAGCTAGTATTTGCTAAGTTGCTGGTAGAATGTTTTGGTTGATAAACTAGGATAATATATATAAAGTATCTCTGGAGTTGACACCCATTCGATGTGGTTGTAGTATTGTAGTGATAATGATTGTAAGTTTGAGAATTTTGTGAATCCTAGCTATTTTCTAAAAACCTCTTTTCAAAAGATTACCCATTTTTAACCATGAGCTAGATGTTATTTTTTATGTATCTCATAAGTTTTTGGAACCTTTTTAGAGTAATTTACAGGTTTAGGAACTTATGGAGAAAATGAATGTTTTTGGAACATTTTGGAGACATTGAAGAACACTCCTGCCGTAACATCACCGCACGGTGATGAATCATGATATACCATGGATTTTACCCATTTTTAGCCATGGTATATTGGTGTTTTCATATATATATGTAATACAATATAGAGTCTATTTAGAGTATTTACAGGTTTAGGAACGTTCTGGAGAAATATGGTGATTTTGGTGTCTTTTGGAGCCTCTAAGTGCAGAACTGCGCAGACGCGTCAGATGTTTAGATTTGTTTGGAGACCTTCCCATGGTACGACTTAGCTGATATGTGGACACAATATAAAGCTTTGAGTTAGCTTTCCAATGCCATCGTTTGGGATCAATCCAACGGTTAGATTAGAAGTTATGCCTGTTTTACTAAAGAATGGTCTGTCTACCTCGCGAGAGAAAGCTGCCGAGAAGATATGTGCATGTCGATCGATGGGAGACACTTCACATCGATCGATATGAATGCCAGAATGCAGGCCGGGTATATTTCATGACCAACTAAAGCCCAGAAGAAACCTTACTTACTAGAATGCCCTCAGACGACCAGAAACCCTATTTATGTTATTTGCAAGCCATTGTTGACGGCTATGCTTTCTTTTTCATCTTTTGTTTCATTGTTCTTAGTTAGAGAGTCGGAGAGAAGATAAATATCCTTCAGAGATTGATTGAAACTCCATTGGAATTATCTCTAATTTCTTATTCTATTATTATTCAGACTATGATTTGTGTTTCTTCTATCATGTCTTAGTAGTTCATCTTGTTAGGTTTATGAATTTCATGAGCTTAATGTCAAACTGAATATCAATTAAGATTGCTATAATATTTATATATCTCTACACCAGGGTTATTTGTAATACTAGGATCTGGAGTAATTAGGATATCATGAAAGTGTGACTGATTGCTTGAACTCAGAATCATAGGACAATTAAGATGCACTAAAGTGCAGTCAATTAACGGAACCCGAATCCTGCTGGATTATATACTTAGGCGCATATGAGAATTGGTCTAGGAATCTAGTTGAACATAATCGATTAGGTCGTTAATGCTTTTCTGAGGTAATATCGATCGACGCTCTTGCCATAGCATCGATCGATACTCATTTCTTGTTCACATGCGAAAGCTGGAACAAGGACTTAGACATCTGATTTGTAATTGCATTTATAGATGGATTACTTACTTATTAAAATCGAATTCTAGAAATAACCTATAAGTTATTAGGTACATACATGTCTATCAGTACCAGAAGCAGCAAGGAGGAATTAGTTTTCATCTCAGATCCTACAAGATTGGAGCGTTCGGTCCGCAAAGAAAAATGTTCCCTATCGATCGATAACAACACTAGTGCGTCGATCGATACTCGCCAACCACAATCGACCGAGACACCGTCTTCATCGACCGATACTCACCCACCCACATCGACCGATACTCGCCCACCCACATCGACAGAAGCTACCCTTCTGTCGAACAACGTTTCCCACCCAACATCGATCGATACTTCAACTCAAAAATCGATCGATACTGAGCAGCGAGACACGGTTGCAACGATATCCCTTGTACGAGATGAGAATGGAGACCTGCATGACCATGAAGGTCATCTGTGTAATGCAGCAGGTCAGAAGATAGATGGAGAAGGAACTGCAATCCTTGAGACATCTGCAACCACTAAGGATGCTAGAGTTTCTCACAAGAGAACGCTAGCAGAATTGATCAGGCCTGGAAAGTTATATACCAACATGTCTGCTATTCGAGTACCTCTTGAAGTTCCAAAATTTCAAGTACACACCAAACACTTCATTCATGTGAGTGAGCACCCTTATTGCGGTCTGCCTCATGAAAATCCCCCGGACAATATGGAGACACTAGAAAACTATACGTCTGGAATCCAGAAGAATGAAGCAACAAAAGACTACATAATCTGCAAGTTGTTCATATTTTCACTTTCTGTGGATGCTAAACGTTGGCTGAGGCGTCTACGACCAGGATCTCTCACTACAAGGAATGATGTCAGGAAGGCTTTCATTAATGAATTCTTTTATGATGCAAGGGCTGAAGAGATAAGAGATAAGATTTGGACATTCTCTCAAGGACCTACAGAAGATTTCAGAAGCTCTTAGGAGAGGTTTATGGGATACCAAAAGGATTGTCCACATCATGGTTTTACGGAGATTCAGTTATTAAAGAAGTTCTACAGGGGCGTTGATGTAAGATACGGTGTTATGATGGATACTGCATGCGAAGGAAACTTTGAGACAAGGACCATAGAGGAAGCTAAGAGGCTGATTGAGAACATGGTGTCTAGCAACAGTTTCAAAAATATGGATATACACAGGGTAAAATCAGCTGCAAAGGATAGTGACAAGATTGTTGAGGCTGGGATTGGTTCTGTACATGAAGTCTCATGGGTGCAACAAGCTACATACCAGGATGAGGATGAGATGGAATTTATGCTAGAGAAGCTCTTGAGAGAACAGCAAGAGATGAATGAGCGTTTGAATCTGAAATTGGATTTTCTCCGCAAAGATTTGAATGGAAGGTTAGAAACCTTAGATAGCCATGTTAAGATGCTACGCACCCAAGCTTATCATACTGCAGAAGCTGTGAAGCAAGAAGCTTTGGTCAAAAATAAAGCTGTGGAAAGTTAGAGGCACCAGGTTGATGACATCCTAGATATTGGATATGAGAAAATACTTGAACAGGAGAAGCTGGAAGAAGATGCTTTTCAAGTCGAAAGCTCTATATCAAGGCAAGGTAGTATAGCAGTTGAGATGAGAGTGAAATCTAGGAAACCCTATATTACCAAGCACCTCAGGAGAGAAATTAACAAAGTGGAACTTGATGGATTCCACAAGAGGGTGAAGAGGGTTCCTAAGGATATGTCTTTCTAGGAGGCCTACTATAAGTACAGACTTGGTAATTTCTTCAGAAAGCTGAGAGACAGATAAGGACATTGAGCTACTATTCAACAAGGTATGTCGTAAGCCTAATAGAACTCTGAAGAAGGAGCAAGATCCAAGGAAGTTACTGATTCCATGCTGTATACATAACCATGATTTGCCAACCACCCTCTACGATGATACTGGATCTGCAATCAGCATCATGGCAATAGACACTGCTGAAGTAATAGGATTAAAGGTGGAACCTTCTAAAGATATTTTCACTTTCGCAGACAACTCCAGAGTTGATTCAGCAGGCATCATCGGGAATGTTATAGTGGAGATAGGGGAATGCACTGTTGCACTGGACTTTCATGTCATGGAGATTAAACCAGGCACAAAAAGTTCGCTTCTCTTTGGAAGAGCCTTCATGGCTACAGTGGAAGCATTTTGTGATTGTGGGTGTCGAAATCCACCTACTGTCAAATAATCGTAAATAAGGAAACTTCGGGAAAACCCTAAGTTTCCAGAGGAACCGGCTATCTGCAGAACCGCACAACGAAGATTAAGATGACAAGAAACTTAGAATTATTAAAAGAATAAACGAAAATCGAGAGCAAAGAGGTTCTTATTCTGAATCTGCGTAGAACTGGTACAAAGAGAGTAGCCGAAAACTTAAGAACGAAAAACCCTAATTGAGACGCAGCTCGCTAACAGAAAACGGAAATATTCCTAATAGCTAATTTCTGGTGGTGAGAGCTCTGAATTTCGTGTCCCTTGCTTCTGCCCTAGACCTCCTATTTATATACTCCTCGCCTTGGCCATCCGGTCTTTCCATTTCTCCCAGATTTGACTATATCGGGAATTTTCCATTTTTCTCGATCCTTCCTTTTCTTCCGCGGAAATCTTCTATTTTTCTTCAAACCTTCCTTTTATCTTCAAACTTGACTTTTATTTTCCTCCTGCGAGTAAACCGTCAAAATGTTATCGAATCTGCGGGTTAAATTCCGTTAAGATCGCGAGATGGGTTTTTATCGCGTTTTAGGCCCTTCCGGGCCGTTTTGCGATAAATCCATTTTCTGACTTTTTACGGGATCGTTTCCCGATCTGACGTCGTTTTTAATAAACTCCTAGAGCTAATCGTAAGGTTTTACGATTTACTCGACTTTTTAATTAAAAACGCGTTTTTTACGATTTACTCGATGTTTTTATTAAAAACGCGTTTTTTATGATTTCGATGAGAAATTTTGAATAAATCGTATGTTTTAGGCAATGTTTGGTGTTTCGTTTAACCGTCGCCGTTTTATACGATTTCTTCGAGTTCTTTATCGAGAAAGCGAAGTTTTACGGTTTTTATCGTAAAACTCGAACGATAGGTCGGATCGAGATGGAACATGAGCTGTTTCGGCCGTGGTTCAGAATGCGACCGTGTCGAAAGACGTAAGTTTTGAATCGGGAATGTGGGAGACCGAGGCTCGGGACGTCCAGGAAGTTTCTAGTTCGCCCATCGGCGAACTAAGCCGGGCCGGCTTAGTTCACCGATGGGCGAACTAGTAGAGCATCTCCTAGTTCGCCCATCGGCGAACTAAGCTGGGCCGGCTCAGTTCGCCGATGGGCGAACTAGTCGAGTGTCTCCTAGTTCACCCATTGGCGAACTAAGCCGGCTCGGCTTAGTTCGCCTGTGGGCAAACTAGTCGTGACTAGTTCGTGATTTACGGCTGTTTCGGTTTTTTGCGGTTCGTAAAACGATTCTCTAGTTTTATAAAACGATCATTGAGTTTTATAAAACGATCTTTGAGTTTCATAAAACGATCTTCGAGTTATATAAAACGGCTTTTCGAGTTTTATAAAACAATTTCTCGAGTTTTATAAAACGATTCTCGAGTTTTATACAACGATTTCTCGAGTTTTATAAAACGATCTTCAAGTTTTATAAAACGGCTTCTCGAGTTTTATAAAACGATTCCTTGAGTTTTATAAAACGATTCTCGAGTTTTATAAAACGATTTCTCGAGTTTTATAAAACGATCTTCGGGTTTTATAAAACGATCTCTGGGTTTCATAAAACGATCTTCGAGTTTTATAAAACGGCTTTTCGAGTTTTAAAACGATTCGCGAGTTTTATTAAACGATTTCTCGAGTTTTATAAAACGACTCTCGAGTTTTATAAAACGATTTCTCGAGTTTTATAAAACGATCTTCGAGTTTTATAAAACGGCTTTAATAAAACAATTCCTCGAGTTTTATAAAACGATTCTCGAGTTTTATAAATGACTTTGAGTTTTATAAAACGACTCTTCAGGTTTTATAAAACTATTCCTTTTATATTTTTGCGGGGAGTTTTGGCTATTAATTCCGTCGTACCGATTTTGACCCCAACAGTTAGCCCCCCAGCTCGTAAGAATCGTGAGGTTCTTGCGAGTGGATTGAGCTCGTTTGGCGAGTTTGGTAGAATTAGGCGGAACTTTAATGGCCAAAAGTCCAAAGGTGAATAGTAAAATCCTTCCCTATAAGTATATGGAGTGAGTTTTATAAGTTTTTCATTCACTCCTCCATAACTTGCTCAAGTTTCAGGAATGCTTCTCTCTACTTTTTCCTTTAGATCCTTTTTCTTTCGACTATCCACCATGTCCTTTGAACGGAAAGTATTACATTATGCTCATGCATCAATATTTGATCTGAGCGACCTTGATATTTCCAGCGGCTGTCCTCTTCCCGAGCCGGTCTTTCAACGCTTCTATACGACCAAGGAAGAGTTTGCAGACTACAATTTAGCCGTGAGCGCCGCGGAGGTGCCGCCTGCTACATTCTGGGTTCCGAAGAGAAATAAACCTCGGAAGAGAACAGTTGGCATGAGCACGAGTACTGTTGGTTCTCTCAAATATTTGAGAAATACCTATGCGATCCCTGAGTCGGTTCAGTTTCGCATCCCTGTCCAAAGTCAGGGTGCCGAGGATCCGCCTCCTGGTTATTTTACGTGCAATGAAGCCTTTCTGTTGACCTGCCAGCTATGGTTCCCTATTCCTCGAGCCATTTTCGAATTCTTGGACAAGTTTGGAGTACCGTTCGGCCAACTGCGCCCTAGTGGCTTACAGCACCTTATCGGGATTCTGGTGTTGGGATACGAACGTGGAATGTCCCTTGATGCGGATTATCTTTTGTCTATGCTGACATTCAAGGGAAGAAAGGATGGTTTTTACTTAGCCCCCCGGCGGGACATGACGGTTGTTGGCGGACTTGCCTCGAATGATCACGATTGAATTCACCGATTCTTTTATGTCAAAATTGACGGCGTATCGGTGGAGGAGAGTTGTATTCCTCTGATCAGGACTGTGCGGGCGTCAAACGGTATTCCATTAACGTGATTCCCATATCTATATAGATATAGGTCTTAACTTTTTCGTTTGTTTCGCAGTGCCTGCCCTCCCGGTGCCGATGCTTGAGGATTTTCCGAAGGTTATGAATCTTCTACGTGGCGGCCCGCTTCTATGGGGGTATTTTTCTCCGAAAAGGATCCGTCGTGCCGTCGTCTATTATTCGTACGGTTTTTCTCGTGACGGTCATGCTGATTTTAAGACGGGAGATGATGCGGAGGAGAGGGAAAGGTCTTGATCTCCGCAGGATAGAGAGGTTCCGTTTAATCGAAGTCGGGCATCTGACGAAGATATCAATATCGAAGATCTTATTGATTTTTTGCCTTCCGAATATGATCCGGCTGAGACGTCATCCCGAGGACCAGCTGACACACCGTTTGCGAAAGCGTCGAGACTTTTCAACAAGGTTTGCCTATTCTTTATTATTATTATGTACTTACGTTTTACGAAGGATGTTTGTTCCGTTTCGCAGGGTCTTCGCTTTATGAGCAAAGCGGTGAGCGCGAATAGTGCGGAACTTCGCAGGGCCGAATCCAGGATTGCAGAAGCAGAGGAAGAGGCTGTTCGTATCAGAGGGGAGATCGATGCCAGTTTCTCTCGTGCCCAGAATTTGGCTGCAACGGAGGCCGCTCGTGTGAGAGAAGAGTATGAAGCTGAATCTCGTCGGAGCTTAGAACTTTCTGACACGATGGCTCGCCGTGCTCGTAGGGCAGGCAAAAGAGAGGTTGCTGCGGAGTTGATGGCTCGGCGCGAGCGGTTCGTGCCTCATTATGCAAAATTTGAAGATGCGCAAAGAGCGAATGGCAATTTCTGCGAGTGTCGGGGCGTAGTTGGGGGTTTGCATCTTACCCAGGATTCGGACTATTCGTATGAGGCTGCGATTTCGAAGCAGAAGAAGCGTCTAGCTAAGAGAGAGAAGAAGAAGAATGAATCCGCCAATCCTGGGAAGCATATGTGGGATCAGTGGGAACCTATTGTGGTGTCGCCGGATTCGGTCGAAGTTGGAACTGGGATCCCGGACGTGGACGGCGAGGTCGACCAGTCTGCGTTTGATGACTTTGATGTGTGATGTTCTTAGTTTTTTGATTTTGTCATTGTTTTTCCGGGACTGGCCGTTGGTGGCTTTGAATCCCTACCGCTGGGTGGTGTGTATTTGAAGACTTTCTTAATAAAAATATTTTCTAAGTATGAAATTCGTGTTTCGTGTTAGATGTAGAGGGAAGAATACGAGTTGTCATCTCGTATCTAACTCTTTGGTGTAAATCGTCCGATTCGTTAACTCGGGAGATTTTGACTTTTGCGAGTGTTTAGATGTGGGCGAAGAGACATGCTTTTAGGATCTCGATTCATGCCTTGAGACGTTAGCGACCAGTGTGCTGGGTTTAGGGCAAGACCTAGGTTTACTTTCGGATTGGGGTTGTGCGATGACTAGTCGGCTCTCGTTTTGCCCGTTGCGATTTTAACCTGATTCCATACCGATTTAGAATCCGCGATAGGTTCTCGGCTTATACGATTCGTCTGGTTGGAACCAAGCATCTCACCGGGAACAATTTCTAAGTTGCCCGGAAGTGCTGACCAAAAATTTGGATTTCTTTTATAGCGCGCTATTTTATCCTCGTCGGATGTATGCGGACCGATAAGTCGGTGCGTTTGTTTACGACGACTAGCGTGCTCGACGGGGCCAATCGCCGAGCGTTTGTGTTTTTATAGTAGCCGACGGACTTTGGATAAATATTTTTCTTTGAGAGTTTAGGCGACGTCTCACCAGTTCTTTCCGAAAATATTTTGATATGCGAATTTTTATAAAAACGATTAAGTAGTTGTTACGGCGGAAGCGATTTTCCGGATTTGCGTTTTTCGATAGTAGCGGAGATATTCTAACTTTGTCTTTAAAAATTTCGAAAATTTTTTGGTTACAAAGCTAAAAGAAATTTTGTAAAAAAATTTGGGAGTATACGAATACTCGTATACTCACCGGCTCCCCCCCCCCGTTTTGGAAGGGGGGATAGCTGAACTCGTCTTCTGGTTTCTCGGCCGTTGCTTGCTTCGGGTCGTCTTCTGCGGGCGGTGGCGTGACCTTTGCCCGTTTTGGTTTCACGATCGCGACCGCCAATTGCCTAAGCTTATGTTCGGTCAGGAAACAAGATCGCGATTGTCTTTGGCGTCCCCAAATTACTGCGACTCCCGTAGGCGTCGGGAATTTGATGCCTAAGTGAGACGTGGACAGAACCGCCTTCATGGAATTTATCCAAAGCATGCCCATAATCACGTTGTAGATAGCCGGGAAATTGACTACCGCGAAATTAACGATTTTCGTCACTTCTTTTGCGGCGACCGGTAGTCGGATTGATCCTAGGACATTGACGTTTCGCCGGAGAAACTAGTCAACGGTTTTGGAATCGGCTCGACTTCCGAGAGATCGATCCTCATGCGTGCTAGCGTATTGTGGAAGATCACGTTGACAGTACTCCCGGTATCGACCAAGACCCGAGCGACTTCTAAATCGCCGATTACTAGGTCGATGACAAGAGGATCGGCGTGAGGTTGATCGATTCCGCCGGTTTCAGCGTCGCTGAATGAAATCACTCCTTTCGGAGGGTCATCCGTCGGCACCTTCCAACTCTAGCCGGTTTCGGCTTTGCGTTGGTAGGATTTTATAGACGAGACGGTGCCGTTGTAGTATTGCGATTCGCTGATAATCATGTTGATTTTTCGGCGATTAGAGTCGTTACCCTTCTCGTCTTGTCTTCGTCCGCGCTTTTCGCCTGACTGGTTTCCCTGAGGCGGAGTTTCCGCTCGCGCGTTCTTGTCGTTCTTTGGAAGGTGATCCGAATCGCGGATGAGATCTTTTACGCTCGATATCTCAGAAAGTTCTCCCGCGACAAATTTTGCGGCAAGTCTGGCGCCGAGAACTTTGCAGTTCACGGTGGAATGCCCACGGGTTTGGTGGAGGTCGCTGAAAGAATTCTCGTCGTAATTCGAATTTCTCGTCCACGTGTTTCCCGTAGTTCACCCTTGCTCCGAACCCGAGTTGATGGCGTAGTTATGCGCCCCTTGGAGATCCTGTCCCTCGTGATGGACGAATTTGTCGTTACGAGAGTTCCTCTTTTTCTGCTTCTGCTCGGACGAGTTATCCTTTGCGGATGTTTTCGTCGGCTTATGCTTCTCGGACATAATTTTGTTCTCCTCTTCGATGGTTATGAAGTCAGTGGCCTTATGGAGCGCATCCTGAATTGTCCGCGGTTTCTCGAGAGTTATCCATTTGCGGAACTTCGATTTATAACAGAGCGATTTCCTTAACGCGTCGATGGCGGCTTTGTCGCTGATTCCTCTGACTCTAGCCATGACAAGTTTGAATCTGCTCATAAAATCCCGGAGGGATTCGTCCTCCATCTGCACCAAACTCCAAAGGTCGGCGTCGGAGGTTTCCGTATTAATTAACATCGAGTACTGCTTCAGGAATTCCGAAGCCAGTCGACGGAAACTTCCGATCGAATTTCGCCTAAGTTTGGCGAACCACTCGAGCGCGGCTCCTTCTTGGTTTTCGACGAAGAGGCGGCAAGAGCCTGCGTCTTTTTCGTGGTCCTTGAGTTTTGCTCGTCCCATGGTGATCTGGAACGCTTGTAGGTGCGCTTTGGGATCAGACGTCCCGTCGTAAGTCGGCACCTTAAGCTTTCCGGGATCGGGCAGTTTGATCTCGGTGATGCGGGCCGTGAAGGGCGTTTTCCGCGACTCGTACAGTAGCCGATCAATCTCGGGTGCGGTGCTGGTAGCGTGGTGAATCTGGGATTTCACCGCCTTTACCGCTGCGGCCATTTTGGTGATATATTCACGGAGATCGCGCATCTCAGTCAGACCGCCAGTAGTTTTCTAACCTTGTCGGCCTTTGCTGCGAGTGACCGGAGATCGCTCCTCGGCGGTTTTTATGTATCGCGCGAAGTCGAGTTCCCCTTCGTCTCTAGTAAACGAACGTTCGGGAGAAGACTCCGGAAGAGGACTTCGAGTCTTTCTTCTCCTAGGATGGACGTTAGCGTCTTCGTCTTCGTCTGTCGAATCGGCCTGGTCGCTCGTCTCCAGGTTAACCCGTTCGATGCCGTCACCCTCGGTCTCCTGTTCGTGAGTAGGAGGTTTTTCCGATTCGTTCAGCGTCGCGTCAGGATTGTCTTTTCCGGATTCTTTTTCCGGTAAGTTTCCCTGCTCGGTTCTGGGACGATCCGCAGGAGCGCCAAAGTCCAGCCTTCTTCCGCGGATCTTAGTAGTTCCGCGGGGGCGAATTTCACGGGTTTTCGCGATTATGGTTTCCACCTGTTTCGCGAGAGAACCGATGAGCTTTTCCTGCTCTTCCGATTTTTTGTTAAACTGGGAGAGCAACTTCTCGAGGGTCTCGGCGTTAGCATTTGTAGCGTTGGCCGCAGACGCTCCTTGTGGTGGTGTTGTTTCAACGTTATCGCGTTCGTCGCGAGTTTGGTTGTCACCAGTTATCGTTTCTTCGTTGGACATGTTGTGGCTTCAGTGTAAGATAGATCGGACCCCCCCTCCTTCTAGCGCCAAACTGTGGGTGTCGAAATCCACCTACTGTCAAATAATCGTAAATAAGGAAACTTCGGGAAAACCCTAAGTTTCCAGAGGAACCGGCTATCTGCAGAACCGCACAACGAAGATTAAGATGACAAGAAACTTAGAATTATTAAAAGAATAAACAAAAATCAAGAGCAAAGAGGTTCTTATTCCGAATCTGCGTAGAACTGGTACAAAGAGAGTAGCCGAACACTTAAGAACGAAAAACCCTAATTGAGACGCAGCTCGCTAACAGAAAACAGAAATATTCCTGATTGCTAATTTCTGGTGGTGAGAGCTCTGAATTTCGTGTCCCTTGCTTCTGCCCTGGACCTCCTATTTATATACTGCTCGCCTTGGCCATCCGGTCTTTCCATTTCGCCCAGATTTGACTATATCGGGAATTTTCAATTTTTCTCGATCCTTCCTTTTCTTCCGCGGAAATCTTCTATTTTTCTTCAAACCTTCCTTTTATCTTCAAACTTGACTTTTATTTTCCTCCTGCGAGTAAACCGTCAAAATGTTATCGAATCTGCGGGTTCAATTCCGTTAAGATCGCGAGATGGGTTTTATCGCGTTTTAGGCCCTTCCGGGCCGTTTTGCGATAAATCCGTTTTCCGACTTTTTACGGGATAATTTCCCGATCTAACGTCATTTTTTAATAAACTCCTCGAGCTAATCGTAAAGTTTTACGATTTACTCGACTTTTTAATTAAAAACGCGTTTTTTACGATTTACTCGACGTTTTTATTAAAAACGCGTTTTTTATGATTTCGACGAGAAATCTTGAATAAATCGTATGGTTTAGGCAATGTTCGGTGTTTCGTTTAACCGTCGCCGTTTTATACGATTTCTTCGAGTTCTTTATCGAGAAAGCGAAGTTTTACGATTTTTATCGTAAAACTCGAACGATAGGTCGGATCGAGATGGAACGGGAGATGTTTTGGCCGTGGTTCAGAATGCGACCGTGTCGAAAGACGTAAGTTTCGAATCGGGAATGCGGGAGACCGAGGCTCGGGACGTCAAGGAAGTTTCTAGTTCGCCCATCGGCGAACTAAGCCGGGCCGGCTTAGTTCGCCCGTGGGCGAACTCGTCGTGACTTGTTCGCGTTTTACGGCTTTTTCGGTTTTTTGCGGTTTCGTAAAACGATTCTCAAGTTTTATAAAACGATCTTCGACTTTTATAAAACCATCTTTGAGTTTCATAAAATGATCTTCGTGTTTTATAAAACGGCTTTTCGAGTTTTATAAAACGATTTCTCGAGTTTTATAAAACGATTCTCGAGTTTTATAAAACGATTTCTCGAGTCTTATAAAACGATTCTCGAGTTTTATAAAACGATTTCTCGAGTTTTATAAAACGGCTTCTTGAGTTTAATAAAACAATCTCTGAGTTTCATAAAACGATTCTCGAGTTTTATAAATGACTTTGAGTTTTATAAAACGACTCTTCGGGTTTTATAAAACTATTCCTTTTATATTTTTGCGGGGTGTTTCGGCTATTAATTCCGTCGTACCGATTTTGACCCCAACAGTGATCTTAAGAAGAACAGGATGTGTCTGACTAATGTTGATGAAACTGTCTTCTATGATCCTTTGGAAAAGAAGACCAATGAAAGTTTATTTCATGCATAGAGATGTTTGAAGATCCAGAATCTAAAGATGGTTCAAACCGCGAGTCAGAAAAACCAGAATCAACATCGATCGACAATCACCATACAGCATCGGTCGACTAGCATCCTTCAGAATCGATCGACACGAAGCCTTCAGCATCGATCGACACCCTCTGTATTTCAGAACAGACCGAGACTGAAAAGTCTAAGTCTGGGGGAAGGTCAAGGAGTAGGAAGAAGAAAAAGAAAAGGAATGCAGATGCAGATTTCCTATCACTAGTTCCTTCACAAGGTCAAGAGGGAAGTCTTGAGTATAAACTGCGCTGCAGAGGAAGTTCTGAACCTTCTGCCAAGGTTAGAGTGCTGTGTGATCTAGAGCTGAGAGATAAAGGAGAAGTATTTGCCAGAGCTTTTACCAACTACATCAACAAAATGAGGAAGAGAGACACTAAGACTTGTTCTGGAGCAAGTTCACATGTTCACCCGGACTGAATCAGATCTCCAGAGGTCAAGCTAATGACTAAAAATAAGCGCTGAGTGGGAGGCAGTCCACTGTTAAGTTATTTTAAATATGGTTTTATTTTCATTTATTACTGCTATTTTGTTTTCTAAGGATGTTGGGTATTAGTAAAAAGATTCAAGGAAGATGATTTTGCATAAGAATCGACGATGTCTAGCTAGCATCGATCGACAGAGCATCAAGAATATCGATCGCCACTTAACTGTGTTGATCGATACTCACATCAAAGCAGGTATATAGTCTTTCTTTGTTAAATATTTTCCTTATGATTTATTGTCCCACCAGTCTTAGGCTGTATAACATTGGTCACAGTGTTATTTAAGTCTGGGGGAGGTTCTACTAATATTGTGTGTTTAGTTAGATATTTAGAAAAGCAGACCTGAGTAGCCGATTGCCATGATAATCGACCGAAGAGAAACATCCGATATCGATCGACAGTACATCACTTACATCGACCAATGGTAACTCTTTTTCATCGATCGATACTTAATCTGGTCAGGTATATCGTTCTTACTTGTTAAATTCCGTACTTCTACATTATGATTTTCACCTTACCACCAACTGTGTTACACTGGGGACAGTGTAATTTAAGTCTCGGGGGATTACTAACGTTTATCTACTTTATGAGTCTTATTCAAAATATTTTCGAAAAGTTTTTATTGATTTACTGATTGCAGAAGTACTAGAGATACTAAAGTGGATCAACCTATCAACTATGTTTGCATTTGCTGAGAATGTTTGAAGGAACCAAAAAGGCAAAAATAAAAAGATTGAGATGATTTCCTGAGAGGCAGAGGGAGAGGTACATTACCCATGACCCCACTAATCTAATTCAAAGGAATGATCACACATTGTGGAAGTGAGGGAGAGGTAAATTACCCATGACCCCACTATTCGCCTACACTTTGTCAGAAAAGACTACAAAAGGTTGAAAGATCAATAAGATGAACATTTGTTGTTCATTTGGATTGATATAAAAGAAAAAGAAAAATTTGGGATTCGGAGAAGGGAGATATTGGGAGAAAAGAAACCAGAATAAGACTGCCTATTTACTCAGAAACTTGCTTGAGTTGAATCCATGTATTCCTTGATCGATACTCCCAAGGTAAAGCCTGCACTTTTATTTTATGCAAGAAATGTGGTTAGTAGAGGGGATTGTCAGATAGGATCTGTTGAGTTGTTGACTAGGTGAATTTGGTTGCTATACTAGGATATTGTATAATGTGCTTCTAAGGTTATGATGTTTATGATTTGGTTTGCACTACTAGAGAGATGGTGACTGAGTTTCTAAAATCTTTTTAGTTTCTGCTGTTTTCAAACCTCTTTCAGAGAGACTGCCTGTCTGTTTTGCTTGAGGACAAGCAAAAGGGTAAGTCTGGGGGAGCTGATATACCATGGATTTTACCCATTTTTAGCCATGGTCTATTGGTATTTTCATATTATTTACTACAATATAGAGTCTATTTAGAGTATTTACAGGTTCAGGAACGTGCTGGAGAAAATGGTGATTTTGGTGTCTTTTGCAGCCTTTAAGTGCAGAATTGCGCAGACGCGTCATATGTTTAGATTTGGATGGAGACCTTCCCATGGTGCGATTTAGCTGATTTTTGGACACAAGATAGAGCTTTGAGTTAGCTTTCCAATGCCACTGATTTGGTATAATCTAATGGTTAGATCAGAAGTTATGCCCGGTTTACTAAAGAATGGCCAGTCTGCCTCGCGAGAGAAAGCTGTCGAGAACATATGTGCATGTCGATCGATGGGAGACAATTCACATTAATCGATATGAATGCCGGAATGTGGACCGAGTATATTTTATTACCAACTAATGCCCATAAGAAACCTAAATTACCAGAATGCCCTTGGACGACCAGAAACCCTATTTATGTTATTTGCAAGCTTTTGTTG
Organism: Eruca vesicaria subsp. sativa; assembly: GCA_932364175.1. NCBI lineage: Eukaryota > Viridiplantae > Streptophyta > Magnoliopsida > Brassicales > Brassicaceae > Eruca > Eruca vesicaria. The sequence continues at coordinate 385,340 of CAKOAT010088488.1, read as the reverse complement.
ACGGCTACGCTTTCTTTTTCATCTTTTTTTCATTGTTCTTAGTTATAGAGTTTGATAGAAGAGAAATATACTTCAGAGATTGATTGGAACTCAAATGGAAATATCTCTAATTTCTTATTCTATTATTATTCAGACTATGATTTGTGTTTCTTCTATCATGTCTGAGTAGTTCATCTTGTTAGGTTTACGAATTTCATGAGCTTAATGTCAAACTGAGTATCAATTAGGATTGCTAGAATATCTATAGATCTCTACACCAGGGTGATTTGTAATAATAGGATCTGGAGTAATTAGGATATCATGAAAGTGTGACTGATTGCTTGAATCTAGAATCATAGGACAATTGAGATGCACTAACGTGCAGTCAATTAACGGAACCCGAATTCTGCTGGGTTAGATACTTAGGCGCATATGAGAATTGGTCTAGGAATCTAGTTCAAACTTGCCATTTATCTTCTTTCTACAAGTAAATCGTCCAAACGTTATTGTATCTTCGGGTTAGATTTTGTTAAGATCGCGGGATGGGCTTTTATCACGTTTTTGGACCTTCCGGGCCGTTTTGCGATAGATCCGTTTTGCGACTTTGTATGAGATCGCTTCCTGATCCGATGCCGTTATTAGTAAAGTTTAGCTACGTTTGTTTCTCGGTTAATCGTTGCCATTTTTTACGATTCACTCGACGTTTTTATTAAAAACGCGTTTTTTACGATTTTTACAAAAAATCTCGAATAAATCGTATAGTTTAGGAAATGTTCGGTGTTTCGTTTAACCGTTGCCGTTTTATACGATTTCCTCGAGTTCTTTTCGAGAAAACAAAGTTTTATGATTTTTATCGTAAAACTCGAACGATTGGACGGATCGAGACGAAATGGGAGACATTTCGACTGTGGTTCGGAACATGATCATGTCGAAGGACGAAGTCTTGGATCGGGGATGCGGGAGATCGAGGCTCGGGATGGTCAGTTCGACGTACGGCGAGCCGAACAGGACCAGTTCAGCTCGCCGTTTGGCGAGCTGCCCAGGAAGCTTCTAGCTCGCCCAACGGCGAGCTAGTCGTGTCGGGACTAGCTCGCCCAACAGCGAGCTAGTCGTGTCGGGACTAGCTCGTGTTTTACGGCGGTTTCGGTTTTTCGCGGTTTTGTGCTTAACTCAGATGATCGTGTAATCGACGTTTGTTTCATTTTTCCGAGATAACAATCTTCCAAGTTTTCCGCCGGTTTCCGTCGTTCGGAAATCTCTTTTGGATTTATAAAACGATTTCTCGAGTTTTATAAACCGATTTATCGAGTTTTATAAAATGATTTCTCGAGTTTTATAAAACGATTCTTCGAGTTTTATAAAACGATTTATCGAGTTTTATAAATGATTTTCTCGAATTTTATAAAACGATTTCTTAAGTTTTATAAAACGTATTTTTATTTTTGCTTTTGCGGAGACTTTTAGCCATTGATTCCGTCGTGACCAATTTTGACACCAACAGTTAGCTCTCCAACTCGCTAGAATCTTGAGCTTTTAGCGTAAGATTCTTGCGAGTGGTTAACCAGTTTTAGTTAAGTTAGGCAGAATTAATGGTTGGAAAGGTCTGTTGAGAGTGATCCTTCCATTCTCCAGAAATCGGAAAGCGTTTAAGATTAGGGCTGCGCCTTATGAAGGCTGCCTACGTACCCTACCGGAGGGATCAAGCCTTTCGTAGTTTGTTTTGGAGTTACGGTTCGTATGACCTGTTTCGTAGTGAGACCTTTACAGTCTAGTTATGTGTCGTGTAGAAATTATCGAGCATATTGATGTCGATGACATTAGTTTGTGTTTTTTAAGAGCGTATTTTTATTCGTATGAATGTAGCGGGAAGAATATGAGTTGATATTGAGGGAGGTCCGCTAGTTGTCATCTCGCATTCCTTTTCCTTTGTGGATCGTCTTTTTCGTTTGCTCATTTTAGGATGTTTAGTAAATCGAGTGAGCGTTTAGATATAGACGAAGAGACATGTCTTTAGGATCTCGATTCATGCCTTAAGACGTTAGAGACCAGTGTGCTAGGTTTAGGGCAAGACCTATGTTTACTTTCAAATTGAGGCTTTGCGATGACTAGTCGGCTTTCTTTTTCCCTGTTGCGATTTTAACTTGATTCCATACCGATTTAGAATCCGCGATAGGTTCTCGGCTTATACGATTCGTCTTGTTGGAACCAAGCATCTCACCGGGAACAACTTGTAAGTTGCTCCGAAGTGCTGACCAAAAGTTTGGATTTCTTTTATAGCGCTATTACCCTTGTGTCGGGTGTTCGAGAGCTATCTCTGCGTGATAACTTAAGTTTGTTTAGGACTGTTGCGAGTTTGTTGTGATTAGCAACAAACTATTTTTAAGTGATAGATGTTTACGTAGTTTTGGGCCTTCGCGAAGGATACGTACGTTAAGAAGTTTTGCGTATTTTATAGTCGCGAACGGACTGTTAGGTCTTCCATGAAAATGACTTTATCGAGGAAGGTATTTGTATCATAAAACTACTCTCCGGGCGTCTGCGACGTCTCGCAGTGCAGAAAGTTGGTTATTGTGCCGCGTTTCGTGTTCGAAGCGTTTGCGGGCTCGAAGTTGTTTCGCGGTGTTGCGGGGGTTTTGTCTTAACCTTGCTTTGAAGTAACACTTTGCTTTTTTTTTGCGGATATTCGCAATCAAAACTTACATTCCTGTTTGGATGTTTAGTAGTTTTATGATTTGTGCTACACTACAAGAAAACTAAGGCATTACTAGGAAAACATTTCCTCGTAAAAATACTACGAGTTTACTTCGACTTTACGAGGAAACCTCTTTTCCTCGTAAAGTTCTCGTAAACTTACGAGAAAAGAGTTTCCTCGTAAAGTGGAAGTAAATTTACGAGGCCCTTACGAGGAAAATGTTATTTTCCTCGTAAAGGCATAGTAAAACCTTTCCTCGTAAAATCCTAGTAAATATTTACTACGAAATTAGGAGGAAAGGATTTGTTACTACGAAATTAAGAGGAAATGGATAGAAAATATCGAATATTAATCAAAAACGTGTTTTGTACCTACTTTTCCTAGCAATTTCCTAGTAAATGCTCAGATTCGAAAATTTCTATAAATACCACCATATGTGATTCATTTGAAACACACCCAAAAANGTTCTGTCCTTGTCGGAAATGTTGCAATACCAAATTAGGCCCTCGTGAAAATGTTTGGAAGCATTTAGTTAATAGAGGTTTCATGCCATATTATTATATTTGGTATCAACATGGAGAAGATGCTAGTTGTAGGAATGAAGGTAGCAGTAGTAATCAGGTTGAACCGGTTGATCATTTGCGTAATGAAGGTAGCAGTAGTATAGCTATCATCACCAAGAGGAACAAATGGTAGATTGTGATAGGGTTCATGATATGGTAGGTGATGCATTTGTAAGTCATGATGATGATGCAGTTGAAGAACCTAACTTAGATGCAAAAAAGTTTTACGAAATGTTAGAAGCTGCGAATGAGCCAATTTACAGTGGTTGTAGAGAAGGTCTGTCTAAATTGTCGTTGGCTGCTAGAATGATGAGTATTAAAACCGATCACAATCTACCTGAAAAATGTATGGATGCATGGGCAGACTTGTTTAAAGAGTATTTGCCAGAAGACAATGTGTTTGCTGAATCTTATTATCAGATTCAGAAATTGGTATATAGTCTAAGGTTTCACTCGGAGATGATAGACGTTTGCATCGACAACTGCATGATTTACTGGGGAGATGATGAGAAGTTAGAAGAATGTCGATTTTGTAAGAAGCCACGATTCAAACCGCAAGGTCGAGGGCGTAATAGGGTACCGTACCAAAGGATGTGGTACCTACCAATCACAGACAGATTGAAAAGATTGTACCAATCTGAGGAGACTGCT
>CAKOAT010088488.1:318602-379266 GCA_932364175.1 Eruca vesicaria subsp. sativa | reverse complement strand
CACCATTACAAGAAGAAAACACTAATGAGATCGAGGAAGCTGAAGCAGAAATTGATGACATCCTACTCATTGATCCGCATAATCGTCAATACGAAGATGTTCCTGATCACTCAACGGACGAAGGTGTAGACGACGAGTTTTTAGAAAATGATGATGTTTCAAGTGATTACGACAATGTATCCGAATGAATTATGTGTGTTATAAGTTTGTTTAATCAACAAATCAATTTGCATTATATATATGTTTTAATTTTGTTTAATCACAAAATCAATTTGCTTTTGGGGTTTGAGGTTTATGTGTAGAAGAGGTTATAGTTAAGGAAGTTGTGGTTTGGGGTTTGGGGTTTCGAGTTTAGGGATTTATAAACCCTTTCCTCGTAAAGCCCTAGTAATAGAAAACACGGGCATATCAATTTCCTCGTAATGTTCTAGTAAGGCTTTACTAGGGCTTTACGAGGAAAAAAAATAGCTATTTCCTCGTAAAGGGTTTTCCTCGTAAAGCCCTAGTAGAGCCATTACGAGGACCTTACGAGGAAATAAAAACGCGGGCATAGCTATTTCCTCGTAAGGTCCTAGTAATGTTACTAGGGCTTTAGGAGGAAACAAAATTCTTTATATATACGCGAGCAATCCGCTTTCTCATTTGCTAGTAACCTTCTCTCTAAGTCCTCTAAAGGTTCTCTCTAATCCGTAGTTAGGTGATTAGATTGGGGAATTTAGATTAGGTGGTTAGTTTAGGGAATTTAGATTAGGTGGTTAGTTTAGGGAATTTAGATTAGGTGGTTAGTTTACGTAATTTAGATTATGTTAGTTTACTTTTAGTTACTGTTTTTTTAAATTATGCGGGAATTAATGTTTTCAAATATTTTTTTTTTTAAAATATAGATGCCTAGACAGAGCAAGATTGCTAAGGCTGCTGCTAAGAGGGCGTCGACTCTCGAGGGGATAAGCTACGGAGATATGTTTGGGCGTCAGGATGGTCCGGGTTCATCCTCGTCAGCTCCCGGTGGTTCATCTTCGGCAGTTCCCGAGACTCAGCAGCCACCTCCTCCTCCTCCTCCTCCNAAATATAGATGCCTAGACAGAGCAAGATTGCTAAGGCTGCTGCTAAGAGGGCGTCGACTCTCGAGGGGATAAGCTACGGAGATATGTTTGGGCGTCAGGATGGTCCGGGTTCATCCTCGTCAGCTCCCGGTGGTTCATCTTCGGCAGTTCCCGAGACTCAGCAGCCACCTCCTCCTCCTCCTCCTCCTCCTCCTCCTCCTCCTCCTCCTCCTCCACTTCATCCCGATTTGCAGGTGCCGCCGAATGCACCCTTTTCGGTGTACACGGTGGAGGATATTTTAGCCCTTCCAGGCAGAGAAGGGCTGGCAGAGTTAGATCCTTACCGAAGAAATGGCCAAAACATTTTATGGTATGTTTTAATTTTTAAATTTTTTATTTATTTATTTATTTATTTATTTCTTAATTAACAAAATATTTATAAGTTAATCTAGCTAATGATTTATTTTGTGTCTTTCCAGGTTTTGTTGTGACAATAGTGTCGGATCTAGCGTCACAGACTGTATCAAGGGATACTTTCCCGATCCAGCTCCGAACTGGAAGAAGACGGTGAGCCACACAAAAAGACGTGGTTCAAATCATTCGCTGTAAGTTTAGTTTGTTAATTTATTTTTAATTATTTTAAATTATTAATATAATTGAACTAATCCGTCTTTTATTTTTTCTGCTTACAGCAAAAGTATCGCTGGTCTATTGGGATTCACGAGCGAGTGAAGAAGGAGTTTGAGGCCAAGGCAAAAGCACGATTGCTCGACACGGTCTACAACTGGAAGGGCGACTNTCTTTTATTTTTTCTGCTTACAGCAAAAGTATCGCTGGTCTATTGGGATTCACGAGCGAGTGAAGAAGGAGTTTGAGGCCAAGGCAAAAGCACGATTGCTCGACACGGTCTACAACTGGAAGGGCGACTATGAGGTATTGATTTATAAATTATAATATATATATAGTTTTAAAAATATTATATATTGACTTTAATTCTATTTTTTTTTTTTTTAATCAGGTGGATGGTTACGAGGCCGGGAAACCTGATTGCCTCACAACCACGGTGTGGGATGGCCTCATAAGCTATTGGACGTTGCCGGACTCGGTCAGAACGTCCAACACAAACTCCGGGAACCGCATGACCAAGGACGAGCATGGCAACACGAAGGTGCTTCACACCACGGGTCGAAAACCTCACGGGGGAGTTCGTCTTGACATGGTAAGATGATTTTTAAATCAATTAATTTAATTTTTATTTTATTTGAATATATTCTAAATTAATATTTAATTTTATAAATTAATTTGAGGCTAAGGAGACAGGAGTTCTTCCATCTCTGAAAGACCTGTACGAGAGGACCCACCGGAACAAGGCTGGGCAGTTTGTAGATCCTGCTTCGAAGAGGATCTACAACGAGCTTGTTGCCCGAGTTGACGAGCGCCAGACCCATCTGACTCAGCAGACTGGGTCTCCAGTCATATTATCCACTGTTGACATGGATAAGATTTACGAGGAGGTAAATAATTTGTTTTACTATTAATTTTTAATATTTTTAAAATTTTTCTTAATGTTATTAATATTTTCATTTTCAGGTCGCCCCTAGGAAAAAGGGGCGTATCATCGGGATTGGCTCGGTTAACGATGTCCCTGCAGCGACATCGTCTTATCATCAGGAGCAGCACAATGTCAATGATCAGCTGCGCTCGGAGTTGCAGGCGACGCAGTCTCAAGTGACTTCGCTCACCGAGAATGTCACTTCTCTCACCGATATCCTCGACATTATGGCGGTTGGAAACCCGCAAGTGCAGGAGCTGTTGCGTCAGAGACGGGAACGTGCAGGGATTCCAAGTACCCAACATCCTCCGCCATCACAGCCATAGCCGGCAACCAACTATGGAGAGCATTTGCCGAGCCAGGACGACGTTTTGTTCATTCAGCAATTTCACGACCAGCATCCGTAGTTTCTTTTATTTTTATTTCTATATTATGAATTTAAAAACTTATTGTATATTATCTAGTTATTTATAAAATATTTTATTTTTTATTTTTATTTATAATTTGATTTATTTTTATTTTTAAAAAATAAATTAATTATTTGTAATTATTTTTTTAATAGGAAAAAACATTTCCAAGCAAAATCCTCGTAAAATATTCCAAGTAATATCCTCGTAAACAGTTCTAGTAATTTCCTCGTAATGTATCACTACGACCTTACGAGGAAATGTTTACTACGAGCTTACGAGGAAAACTTACGAGGACCTTACGAGGAAAATTTTACCACGCCTGTACGAGGAAATCTTTCCTCGTAAATTCGCTACGACCTTACGAGGAAAATGGCTTTACGATGAACGTGTTTCGAGGAAACGCGTTTCCTCGTAAGTTCCTAGTAAAAGGCCATTTACTAGGAACTAACGAGGAAAACCCGTCCTAGTATTGGACGAGTTTTCTTGTAGTGCTAGGGCAATTAGGACCGAGTGGTCGCGTAAGTTGTTTCCGTGAAATGAAGCATTTTTCGTTACGGTGCTTTCTGAAGTGTTGACCTAACGAGATTCGTACGGCTTCAGGAGCTCTGTTACGAGCGATTTTTACACGTCGTATTTTGTAGGCAACCTGCCTCGGAAATAGAGTGAATCGTGAGAATACCAAACTTAGCCGATTTTTCGAAAAGTTTGCATTATCCGTTGATTGTAGTGGCTTGGCGTGAAGGTTGTATTTATTCGTATAACCAAGGGTGTTTCACATTGTCCGTTAATCGTTTTGGCTTGGCGTGAAGGTTTTATTCAGCCGTATAGCCAAGGACGTAGGTGGTAAGGGATTAGATCATGACACCTTTATGCTATCAAGTCGAGTCGGTTTGTAGATTTGGACCCGGTCGTCGAAGCGAAGTGTGATCAGACAAGGGCCAAGTAGCGTTTGTCGAGATTGATATGCCAAGTATGCTCATGGTTGTAGAAAATGTTTTTTCCGTTTTAGGTTCGATTTACACAATGAAGATTTCATATAATCTTTCCTTCGTTCGTATGGAAACTGTTTCTTTTTTTACTCGAGGGAGACATAGCCTTAGAAGCTTGATGCAGAGTTCATGCGGAGTCGTTTGCGGGGTGGTCTCATTCTCGGATGTAATCGGGAGGAGCGAGAGCGGATGCTCGTGAACCGAAGGGCTAATGAATGAGATCTTTAAGATCGTGTCTCGAGGAAGCAAAGTTTAGACTGGTTGCTCAGTGCCGGATCGTATAGCTTGGTTTTCGCTATAAGGTAGGTACTCTTCGCAAAACCTGTAATGTTTACTTTCGAAAGTTACTTCGTTATGACATGATCCTGACTATACGAAGGATTTTTCGCGTAAGTAACGGGTGATGAATTTAGTAAATCGGCACGACGCATTGGGTTAACAATATTTCCGCAGATTTTTCGAGAAACCTTTCCGCTTAGTTTTTGATTCTTCGGTGATGGTTTTTTCGGAGTCACTCGCGGAGTTTTACCAAAAGTTATTTCACCGAGATCCAGTCGCAAAATGTTTTAGCTGGTTTCTCGGGCGGAATGAATCACATGACCAGCAATAGGATCAGTCGGCGAGACGGGAGGACGTGTTTTTTTCTTTTTGCCGCAAATGTTCTTGATATTATTCCGTGACTAACTTGATTCAACAGAAAATCATAGCAATGTTTTGAAGCCTAAAATTTTTTCGTATAGTTTTCCGATTCTTATGTGAAACTTGTTTTATCAAGTTGGAGAAGATCTTTATGACTTCGGAAAATTATCGAGTTTCATTCCGAAGTTTCACGGAGATTTTCTAACCGCATGATTGCGACGAGAGATGCTGTATAGTCCTCGAGATTATTTCCCAGACGGTTTTGATCAGTCTTTAGCGTTTAGACGGTTCTTAGGTTGTCCTTTGCTTTGGGATGATTAAGTAATTGTTACTACGGAAATATTTTCTGGATGTTTGGACTTTGTTTTTGCGTTTTCGTAAGTAGCGGAGATTTTATAATGTTCTAACTTCGCCTTTATTAAAAAATTTCAAAACAATTTCGATTACAAAGCGAAAGTTAAAAATTTGGGAGTATACGAATACTCGTATATGTACCCACTCCCCCCCCCGGTTTTGGAAAGAGGGATAGCTGAACTCGTCTTTAGGCGAACTGCCTACATATTCCTTTCTGATTGTTTGTGCGGGTATGCTTACTCGGCTGTTGCAGATTTCTCGATCACTTCAGTCGCTGGATCGATGTTTTGGTCCGGGTTTCTCTCCTCCGGTTGGGTAGAAGCGATGGGCGCGGAAACTTGTTGTTTCTCGACCGTTGCTTTCTTTGGGTTGTGTTCCGCGGGCGGTGGCGTAACCTTTTCCCGTTTTGGTTTCACGATTGCGACCGCCAATTGCCTCAACTTATGTTCGGCTAGGAAGCAGGATCGCAACTGTCTTTGGCATCCCCAGATTTCTGCGATTCCCATAGGATTCGGGAATTTGATGCCTAAGTGATACGTTGATAGAACCGCCTTCATGGAATTTATCTAAGGCATGCCCATGATCACATTGTAGATGGCCGGGAAATCGACTACCGCGAAGTTGACGATTTTCGTCACTTCTTTGGCTGCCACCAGTAGTCGGATTGATCCCAAGGTCATAGATGTCTTTCCGGAAAAGCTGGTCAACGGTTTTGGAATAGGTTCGACTTCCGAGAGTTCTATTCCCATGCGTGCTAACGTGTTGCGGAAGATCACGTTGACGGTACTTCCGGTATCGACCAGGAATTGAGCGACTTCTAGGTCGCTTATCACTAAGTCAATGACAAGGGGATCAGCGTGTGGTTGGTTGATTCCGCCGCTTTCGGCGTCGTCAAATGAGATCACCCCCTTTGGAGTGTCGTCCGATGGCACCTTCCAACTTGATCTGGTTTCGGCTTTGCGTTGGTAGGATTTGATAGACGAGACAGTATCGTTGTAATACTCCGATTCACCGATAAACATGTTCATTTTTTGGCGGTTGGCATCGTTACCCTTCTTGTCTTGCCTCCGTCCGCGTTTTTCCCCCGACTGGTTCCCCTGAGGAGGAGTTTCCGCTCGCGAGTTCCTGTCGTTTTTTCCGGAGGTGGTCTGAATCGCGGATGAGATCCTTGACGCTGGATATCTCGGAGAGTTCTCCCACGATCAGTTTTGCGGCAAGCCTGGCGTCGAGAACTTTGCAGTTCACGGTAGAATGTCCACGGGTTTTGTGGAGGTCGCAGAAAGAATTCTCATTGTAATTCGAATTTCTCGTCCACGTGTTACCCGTAGTTTGCCCTTGTTCTGATCCGGAGTTAATGGCGTAGTTGTGCGCCCCTTGGAGATCTTGCACCTCGTGATGGACGAACTTGTCGTTACGAGAGTTCTTCTTTTTCTGCTTCTGCTCGGACGCGTTATCCTTTGCGGATGTTTTCGTCGGCTTATGCTTTTCGGACAAAATTTTAGTCTCCTCCTCGATGGTTATATAATCGTTAGCCTTATGGAGCGCGTCCTGGATCATCCGCGGTTTCTCGAGAGTTATTCATTTGCGGAACTTTGACTTGAACCAGAGCGATTTCCTTAGCGCGTCGATGGCGGCTTTGTCACTGATTCTGCTAACCCTAGCCATGAAGAGTTTGAATCTGCTCATGAAATCACGGAGGGATTCGTCCTCCTTTTGCGACAAGCTCCAGAGATCAGCGTCGGAGGTTTCTGGATTGATGAACATCAAGTATTACTTCAGGAATTCGGAGCCGAGTTGGCGGAAACTTCCAATCGAATTCCGCCTAAGTTTGGCGAACCACTCGAGCACTGCTCCTTCTAGGTTTTCGACGAAAAGACGGCAGTAGCCTGCGTCTTTTTCGTGATCCTTGAGTTTGGCTCGTCCCATGGTAATCTGGAAGGCTTGCAGGTGCGCTTTGGGGTCAGATGTCCCGTCGTAGGTTGGCACCTTAAGTTTCCTGGGATCGGGCAGCTTGACCTCAGTGATGCGAGCCGTGAAGGGCGTTTTCCGAGATTCGTACAGTAGCAGATCGATTTCGGGTGCGGTGCTGGTAGCGTGATGAATCTGAGATTTCACCTCGGTCAGATCGCCAGCAGTTTTTTGACCTCGTTGGCGTTTGCTGCGATTAACCGGAGATCGCTCCTCGGTGGTTTTTGCGTATCGCCAAAGTCGAGTTCCTCTTCGTCTACAGTAAGAGAACGCTCAGGAGAAAACTCCGGTGGAGAGCTGCGAGTTTTTCTTCTCCTAGGATGGACGTCAGCGTCCTCGTCTGACGAGTTGGCTTGGTCGCTCGTTTCCAGGTTAATCCTTTCGATGGCGTCACCCTCGGTCTCCTGTTCGCGAGTAGGAGGTTTTCCCAATTCATTTAGCATCGCGTCAGGGTTGTCTCTTCTGGAATCCTTCTCTGGTAAGTTACCCTGCTCGGTTCTGGGGCGATCCATAGGAGTCGCGAAATCGAGCCTCCTTCCGCGGATCTTAGTAGTTCCGCGGATATTGTTAGGGTTTCGACCCGTTTTGCGAGCGAATCGATGAGGTTTTCCTTCTCTTCTGATTTTTTTTTAAACTCGGAAAGCATATTTTCGATGGTCTCGGCCTTAGCGTTTGTAGCGTTGGTTGCGAGTTTGTTGGTCACCAGTCATTGTTCCTTCGTTGGACATGTTGCGGCTTTGGTGTAAGATAGATCCGACCCCCCTCCTTTTAGCGCCAAACTGTGGGAACCGAAATTCACCTACTGCCAATAAATCGTAAATAAGGAAAGTTTGAGTAAACCCTAAGTTTCCAGAGGACCCGGATATCTGCAGAACCGCACAACGATAATTAAGAAAACGATGAACTTAGAATTAAAGTAAGGATGAACGAGACTGAGAGCGAGAAGGTTTTAATTCCGAATCTGCGTAAGAACGGTTACAACGAGAGTGGCCTTAGCTGCATGAGCCGTTGGCGAAATCCCTAACTCTAAGACTGAAAACCCTAGTTGAGACGCAGCTCGCTAACAGAAAACGGAAATATTACTAAATGCTAAGTTTGGTGGTGAAAGCTCTGAAAATCGTGTCCCTTGCTTCTGCCCCATGCCTCTTGCTTATATACTCCCTTCCTAGGCGGTTTAGTCATTCCATTTCGCCCGTATTCGAGTTTATCGGGAATCTTCCATTTATCTCGATCCTTCCTTTTTTTCCCGCGGAAATCTTCTATTTATCATCAAACTTGCCATTTATCTTCTTTCTGCGAGTAAATCGTCCAAACGTTATCGTATCTTTGGATTAGATTTCGTTAAGATCGCGAGATGGGCTTTTATCACGTTTTAGGACCTTCCGAGCCGTTTTGCGACTTTGTACAGATCGCTTCCTGATCCGATGCCTTTTTTAGTAAATTCCCCGAGTTAATCGTTAAGTTTAGCTACGTTTGTTTGTCGGTTAATCGTTGCCATTTTTTATGATTCACTCGACGTTTTTATTAAAAACGCATTTTTTACGATTTTTAAGAAAAATCACGAATAAATCGTATAGTTTAGGCAATGTTCGGTGTTTCGTTTAACCGTTGCCGTTTTATACGATTTACTCGAGTTTTTTTCGAGAAAACAAAGTTTTACGGTTTTTATCATAAAACTCGAACGATAGGACGGATCGAGACGAAACGTTAGACATTTCGACCGTGGTTCGGAACATGATCGTGTCGAAGGACGTAAGCCTTGAATCAGGGATGCGAGAGATCTAGGCTCGGGATGGTTGGTTTGACGTACGGCAAGCCGAACCGGTGAGCTAGGCAAGCTGGCCCAGCTCGCCGTTCGGCGAGCTAGTCGTCTCGGGACTAGCTCGCGTTTTACGGCGGTTTCGGTTTTTCACGGTTTTGTGCTTAACTCGGACGATCGAATAATCGATGTTTGTTTCGTTTTTCTGAGATAACGATCTTCCGAGTTTTCCGCGGATTTCCTTCGTTCAGAAATCTCTTTTGGATTTATAAAACGATTTCTCGAGTTTTATAAAATGATTTATCGAGTTTTATAAAGTGATTTCTCGAGTTTTATAAAACGATTCTTCGAGTTTTATAAAACGATTTATCGAGTTTTATAAAATGATTTCTCGAGTTTTATAAAACGATTTCTCGAGTTTTATAAAACAATTTCTCGAGTTTCATAAAACGATTTCTCAAGGTTTATAAAACGTATTTTTATTTTTTCTTTTGCGGAGACTTTTAGCCATTGATTCCGTCGTGACCGATTTTGACACCAACAAAAATCACGGTGTTCACCATGGCGTTACTACACCCTATCATCCACAGACAAGTGGGCAGATTGAGTTTTCGAACAGACAGATTAAAGAAATCTTAGAAAAGACCGTCGGAACCTCTAGGAAAGATTGGTCCCGCAAATCGGACAATGCGCTTTGGGCGTACCAAACTGCATTTAAGACACCGTTGGGAACAACACCTTTCCACCTACTCTATGGAAAATCGTGCCATCTCCCAGTTGAGTTAGAGCACAAAGCAGCTTGGGCAATTAAGTTATTAAATTTTGACATCAAACCAGCTGCTGAGAAAAGACATATTCAGCTCAATGAACTCGATGAAATCAGACATCTAGCCTACGAGAACTCGAGGATATACAAGGAAAAGACAAAATCCTACCACGATAAGAAGATCTTATCTCCACACTTTGAGCCAAATGACCAAGTGCTTCTGTACAATTCTCGGCTAACTCTGTTTCCCGGAAAACTTTGTTCCCGTTGGTTAGGGCCTTTCACAGTTGCAGACGTTAAACCGTACGGAGCTATCACTTTGACCGGTAGAAACGGTGAAGAATTTACCGTACAGAGCTATCACTCCGAGCACAATACGGCACGTCCCCATACTTACGGAATCGTAAATTCCGTTAGTTAAGCTAAAGACTAAAATAAGCGCTAAATGGGAGACAACCCATTCTAAAAATAAAAAAAAACAAAATTTATATATATATATTTAATATATTTTTAATTTTTATAAGTATAGTTGAGTATTGGTTTCGCGGGTTCACATCAATCGACACAAGGTTTGTGGATCGATCGATTCGGACACCCCGAAGTCGGGTATCATTTAACTCGAAATAAGCCGTTTCTCCCACTATTCTAAATCCCTAACGAAAATAAAAACCTCTCATCTCCCTCTCGTTTTTGGACGAAATCCTTTCGTTTCTTCACTCAATCGACCTCTTTTCCAATCCTATGTTCATCTGTCTCAATCTTTTTGCAGATCTACAAGGTATACCTCCAAACTTCTCTATTTATTACTTTTTCGGTTAATGCTTTGAGGATTGGATAAAATTTCTTGATTGGGCACGATTTTGAGATGTTTAGGGTTATTAGGTTGCTAGAATAGGGTTTACGAACAGATTGATGTGTTTTACTTGTGTTGAAATCGCGATTTTGGTTGAGTGATCATTATTGCAGATTTCACGATGAGACATCGATGGACACGTTGATAGTCGTTTCGATCGACGACAAGATCCTGATATTGATCGATATACAAATTTCTCATCGATCGATCCAATGGTCTGGACATTGACCGATTATCGATTTGGTTTACTAACTCCACTTTTACTTATGTGTATGTGTTTGTAGATGCATCCATTAAGAGAAAGAAGGACGAATCAGCGCCTCGATCGAGCAGGTACATCAAGGAACTTACCCCCGACCCCTCCATCACCGCACGGTGATGAATCATGATATACCATGGATTTTACACATTTTTAGCCATGGTCTATTGGTGTTTTCATATATATTTACTACAATATAGAGTCTATTTAGAATATTTACAGGTTCAGGAACGTTCTGGAGAAATATGGTGATTTTGGTGTCTTTTGGAGCCTTTAAGTGCAGAACTGCGGAGACGCGTCAGATGTTTAGATTTTTTTGGAGACCTTCCCCTGGTGCGATTTAGCTGATATCTAGATACAAGATAGATCTTTGAGTTAGCTTTCCATGCCACCGGTTTGGAATAAATCCAACGGTTAGATCATATGTTATGCCCGTTTTACTAAAGAATGGTTGGTCTACCTCGCAAGAGAAAGCCGCCGTGAAGATATTTGCATGTCGATCGACGGGAGACACTTCACATCGATCGATATAAATGCCAGAATGCTGGCTGAGTATATTTCATTACCAACTAAAGCCCAGAAGAAACCTAAATTACCAGAATGCCCTTGGATGACCAGAACCCTATTTATGTTATTTGCAAGCCATTGTTGACGGCTACACTTTCTTTTTCATCTTTTATTTCATTGTTCTTAGTTAGAGAGTTGGAGAGAAGAGAAATATCCTTCAGAGATTGATTGGAACTCCATTGGAATTATCTCTAATTTCTTATTCTATTATTATTCAGACTATGATTTGTGTTTCTTCTATCATGTCTGAGTAGTTCATCTTGTTAGGTTTAGGAATTTCATGAGCTTAATGTCAAAATGAATATCAATTAGGATTGCTAGAATATCTATAGATCTATACACCAGGGTGATTTGTAATACTAGGATCTAGAGTAATTAGGATATTATGAAAGTGTGACTGATTGCTTGAACCTAGAATCATAGGACAATTGAGATGCTTAGGCGGAACCCGAATCCTTTTGGATTAGATACTTAGGCGCATATGAGAATTGGTCTAGGAATCTAGTTGAACATAATCGATTAGGTCGTTAATGCTTGTCTGAGGTAATATCGATCGACGCTCATGCCATAGCATTGATCGATACTCATTTCTTGATAGATCGATTACTTACTTATTAAAATAAACTTCTAGAATGAATCTATAAGCTATTAGCATCTTGAATTGTAGTTTTGAATCTCTTGATTGATAAATCCCTAGATCTAGCTATTTCTCCTTATTGCTTACAAACTCAACCAATCGAACAACTACCTTGTCCACATTGCTTTTATTTAGTGTTTTATAAACTGTTCACCTAGCTTAACTTTGATTTCTATAGTCTATTGTGAGCTCCTGCTCTCTGTGGATTCGATCCCTAAGTACTACGATTGAACCTCTTATTTGAGAGAGTAATTCACTCCTTAGGGTTAAACATTTGAGTGATATCAAATTAGGTGCCGTTGCTGGGGAGCAAGGATTCTCCACTAGACTTGATTAATAGGTTTAGTCTAGGTTTTATTTACTGTTATAGTTACTTACTGAAATTTTTTTCTTGTCTTTCAGGTACATACATGCCTATCAGTACCAGAAGCAGCAAGTAGGAATTACTTTTCATCTCAGATCCTACAAGATTGGAGCGTTCGATCCGCAAAGAAAAATGTTCCCTATCGATCGATAACAACACTAGTGCGTCAATCGATACTCGCCAACCACAATCGATGGAGACACGATCTTCATCAACTGATAGTCGCCCACCCACATCGGCCGAAGCTACCTTTCTGTCGAACAACGTTTCCCACCCAACATCGATCGATACTTCACCTCGAAGATCGATCGATACTGAGCAGCGAGACATGTTTGCAACGATATCCCTTGTACGAGATGAGAATGGAGACCTGCATGACCATGAAGGTCATCTGTGTAATGCAGCAGGTCAGAAGATAGATGGAGAAGTAACTGGAATCCTTGAGCAATCTGCTACCACTAAGGATGCTAGAGTTTCTCGCAAGAGAACGCTATCAGAATTGATCAGGCCTGGACAGTTATATACCAACATGTCTGCTATTCGAGTACCTCCGGAAGTCCCAAAATTTCAATTACACCCCAAACACTTCATTCATGTGAGTGAGCACCCTTATTGCGGTCTGTCTCATGAAAATCCCCTGGACCATATTGAGACACTAGAAAACTATACGTCTGGAATCCAGAAGAATGAAGCAACAAAAGACTACATCATCTGCAAGTTGTTTATATTTTCACTTTCTGGGGATGCTAAACGTTGGCTGAGGCGTCTACGACCAGGATCTCTCACTACATGGAATGATGTCAGGAATGCATTCATTAATGAATTCTTTGATGATGCAAGGGCTGAAGAGATAAGAGATAAGATTTGGACATTCTCTTAAGGACCTACAGAAGCTTTCAGAAGCTCTTGGGAGAGGTTTATGGGATACCAAAAGGATAGTCCACATCATGGTTTTAAGGAGATTCAGTTATTAAAGAAGTTCTACAGGGGCGTTGATGTAAGATACTGTGTTATGATGGATACTGCAAGCGAAGGAAACTTTGAGACAAGGACCATAGAGGAAGCTAAGAGGCTGATTGAGAACATGGTGTCTAGCAACAGTGTCAAAAATATGGATATACACAGGGTAAAATCAGCTGCAAAGGATAGTGACAAGATTGTTGAGGCTTAGATTGGTTATGTACATGAAGTCTCATGGGTGCACCAAGCTACATACCAGGATGAGGATGAGATGGAATTTATGCTAGAGAAGCTCTTGAGAGAACAGCAAGAGATGATAGAGCGTTTGAATCTGAAATTTGATTTTCTATGCAAAGATTTGAATGGAAGGTTAGAAACCTTAGATAGCCATGTTAAGATGCTACACACCCAAGCTTATCATACTGTAGAAGCTGTGAAGCAAGAAGCTTTGGTCAAAAAGAAAGATGTGGAAAGTGAGAGGCACCAGGTTGATGACATCCTAGATATTGGATTTTAGAAAATACTTGAGCAGGAGAAGCTGGAAGAAGATGCTTTTCAAGTCGAAAGCTCTATATCAAGGCAGGGTAGTTTAGCAGTTGAGATGAGAGTGAAATCTAGGAAACCTTATATTCCCAAGCACCTCAGGAGAGAAATTAACAAAGTTGAACTTGATGGATTTCACAAGAGGGTGAAGAGGGTTCCTAAGGATATGTCTTTCGAGGAGGCCTACTATAAGTACATACTTGGTAATTTCTTCAGAGAAAGCAGAGAGACAGATAAGAACATTGAGCTGCTATTCAACAAGGTATGTCGTAAGCCTAATAGAACTCTGAAGAAGGAGCAAGATCCAGGGAAGTTCCTGATTCCATGTTGTATACATAACCATGATTTGCCAACCGCCCTCTGTGATACTGGATCTGCAGTCAGCATCATGGAAATAGACACTGCCGAAGTAATAGGATTAAAGGTGGAACCTTCTAAAGATAATATCACTTTCGCAGACAAATCCAGAGTTGATTCAGCAGGCATCATCGGGAATGTTAAAGAGGAGATAGGGGAATGCACTGTTCCAGTGGACTTTCATGTCATGGAGATTAAACCAGGCACAAAAAGTTCGCTTCTCTTTGGAAGAGCCTTCATGGCTACAGTGGGAGCAGTTTGTGATCTTAAGAAGAACAGGATATGTCTGACTAATGCTAATGAAACTGTCTTCTATGATCTTTTGGAAAAGAAGACCGAAGAGAAGTTTATTTCAAGCATAGAGTTGTTTGAAGATCCAGCACCTAAAGATGGTTCAAACCGCGAGTCAGCAAAACAAGAATCAACATCGATCGACAATCACCATACAGCATCGGTCGACAAGCATCCTACAGAATCGATCGACACG
Organism: Eruca vesicaria subsp. sativa; assembly: GCA_932364175.1. Classification (NCBI taxonomy): domain Eukaryota; kingdom Viridiplantae; phylum Streptophyta; class Magnoliopsida; order Brassicales; family Brassicaceae; genus Eruca; species Eruca vesicaria. Next base: position 364,759 of record CAKOAT010088488.1, on the reverse strand, counting down.
AAGCCTTCAGCATTGATTGACACCCTCTATATTTCAGAACAGACCGAGACTGAAAAGTCTAAGTCTGGGGGAAGGACAAGGAGTAGGAAGAAGAAAAAGAAAAGGAATGCAGATGCGGATTTCCTATCACTAGTTCCTTGAGAAGGTCAAGAGGGAAGTCTTGAGTATAAAGTGCGTTGCAGTGGATGTTCTGAACCTTTTGCCAAGGTTAGAGTGCTATGTGATCCTGAGCTGAGAGATAAAGGAGAAGTATCTGCCAGAGCTTAATTTTACCAACTACATCAACAAAATGAGGAAGAGAGACACTAAGACTTGTTCTGGAGCAAGTTCACATCTTCACCCGGACTGAATCAGATCTCCAGAAGTCAAACTAATGACTAAAAATAAACGCTGAGTGGGAGGCAACCCACTGTTGTGTTATTTTAAATATGGTTTTATTTTCTTTTATTACTGCTATTTTGTTTTCTAAGGATGTTAGGTATTAGGAAAAAGATTCAACGAAGATGAGTTTGCATAAGAATCGACGATGACTAGCTAGCATTGATCGACAGAGCATCAAGAATATGGATCGCCACTTCACTGTGTTGATCGATACTCATATCAAAGCAGGTATATAGTCTTTCTTTGTTAAATATTTTCCTTATGGTTTATTGTCGCACCAGTCTTGGGCTTTATAATGTTGGTCAAAGTGTCATTTAAGTCTGGGGGAGGTTCTACTAATATTGTGTGTTTAGTTAGATATTTAGAAAAGCAGACCTGAGTAGACGATTGCCATGATAATCGACCGACGAGAAACAGCCGATATCGATCGACAGTACATCACTTACATCGACCGATGGTAACTCTTTTTCATCGATCGATACTTAATCCGGTCAGGTATATCGTTCTTACTTGTTAAACTTCGTACTTCTACATTATGATTTTCACCTTACCACCGACTGTGTTACACTGGGGACAGTGTAATTTAAGTCTGGGGGGATTACTAACGTTTATCTACTTTATGAATCTTATTCAAAAAGGTTTTATTGAGTCAAGAAGGGGATGATGATCTATTTCGATTTATTACTTGTCATCTAACCACTCTTTAGACCAGTCTTAGATTTACTGATTGCAGAAGTACTAGAGATACTAAAGTGGATCAACCTGTCAACTATGTTTGCACTTTCTGAGAATGTTTGAAGGAACCGAAGCTGACCTCCAACCTAATATTGACTTGATTTGCTTGTTTTGGGGCTTGGTATATAAGGGATCGGAATCCTCCTGCAAATTTGGAAGGTATAAGTCTGTAATTTTTTGGTTTCCTTCTCTCCTTCCTTTGGTATCCCAAAAAGGGAAAAATAAAAAGATTGAGATGATTTCCTGAGAGGCAGAGGGAGAGGTACATTACCCATGACCCCACTAATCTAATTCAAAGGAATGATCACACATTGTGGAAGCGAGAGAGAGGTAAATTACCCATGACCCCACTATTCGCCTACACTTTGTCAGAAAAGACTACAAAAAGTAGAAAGATCAATAAGATGAACATTTCTTGTTCATTGGGATTGATATAAAAGAAAAAAAAATTGGGATTCAGAGAAGGGAGTTATTGGGAGAAAAGAAACCAGAATAAGACTGCCTATTTACTCAGAAACTTGCTTGAGTTGAATCCATGTATTCCTTGATCGATACTTCCAAGGTAAAGCCTGCAAGAAATGAGGTTAGTAGAGGGGATTGTCAGATAGGATCTGTTGAGTTGTTGACTAGGTGAATTTGTTTGCTATACTAGGATATTGTATAATGTGCTTCCAAGGTTAGGATGTTTATGATTTGGTTTGCACTTCTAGAGAGATGGTGACTGAGGTTTTAAAATCTTTTAGTCCATGCTGTTTTCAAACCTCTTTCAAAGAGACTGCATGTTTCTTTTGCTTGAGGACAAGCAAAAGGGTAAGTCTGGGGGAGTTGATATACCATGGATTTTACCCATTTTTAGCCATGGTCTATTGGTGTTTTCATATTATTTACTACAATATAGAGTCTATTTAGAGTATTTACAGGTTCAGGAACGTTCTGGAGAAATATGGTGATTTTGGTGTCTTTTGGAGCCTTTAAGTGCAGAACTGCGCAGAAGCGTCAGATGTTTAGATTTGGATGGAGACCTTCCCATGGTGCGATTTAGCTGATTTTTGGACGCAAGATAGATCTTTTAGTTAGCTTTCCAATGCCACCGGTTTGGGGTAATCTAACGGTTAGATCAGAAGTTATGCCCGTTTTACTAAAGAATGACCAGTCTGCCTCGCGAGAGAAAGCTGCCGAGAAGATATGTGCATGCCGATCAATGAGAGACACTTCACATAGATCGATATGAATGCCAGAATGCGGGCTGAGTATATTTCATGACCAACTAAAGCCCAGAAGAAACCTAAATTACCAGAATGCCCTTGGACGACCAGAAACCCTATTTATGTTATTTGCAAGCCAACGGCTACGCTTTCTTTTTCATCTTTTTTTTCATTGGTCTTATTTAGAGAGTTGGAGAGAAGGGAAATCTCCTTCAGATATTGGTTGGAACTCCATTGGAATTATCTCTTATTTCTTATTCTATTATTATTCAGACTATGATTTGTGTTTCTTCTATCATGTCTGAGTAGTTTATCTTGTTAGGTTTAGGAATTTCATGAGCTTAATGTCAAACTGAATATAAATTAGGATTGCTAGAATATCTATAGATCTCTACACCAGGGTGATTTGTAATACTAGGATCTGAAGTAATTAGGATATCATGAAAGTGTGACTGATTGCTTGAACCTAGAATCATAGGACAATTGAGATGCACTAAAGTACAGTCAATTAACGGAACCCGAATCCTGATGGGTTAGATACTTAGGCGCATATGAGAATTGGTCTATGAATCTAGTTGAACATAATCGATTAGGTCGTTAATGCTTGTCTGAGGTAATATCGATCGACGCTCGGGCCATAGCATCGATCGATACTCATTTCTTGTTCGCATGTGAAATCTGGAACAAGGACTTAGACATCTGATTTGTAATTGCATTGATAGATGGATTACTTACTTATTAAAATCGAGCTCTAAAATGAATCTATAAGCTATTAGCATCTTGAAATGTAGTTTTGAATCTCTTGATTGATAAATCCCTAGATCTAACTATTTCTCCTTATTGCTTACAAACTCAACCAATCGAACAACTACCTTGTTCACATTGCTTTTTTTTACTGTTTTATAAACTGTTCACCTAGCTTAACTTTGATTTCTATAGTCTATTGTGTGCTCCTGCTCTCTGTGGATTCGATCCCTAAATACTACAATTGAACCTCTTATTTGAGAGAGTAATTCACTCCTTAGGGTTAAACATTTGAGTGATATCAAATCACCACCTTGACCCTGCGACGATGAGACTCTGATCGTCACATTTCAGCATTTCGAGGATCCTGCCGCTGCATTCAGGAGCGCTGAATACCTCGACTGCAATGTATCTGACGTTTGGGACGATTACGATAGCTTGCTCTATAATGCATGGCTAGGGGTACGCATTGAGCCCACTCGTTTCATCGACTCAGCCACTATCAGACGACTCGGTATTGAGAAGGGTATCATAGGAATGATCGAGCAGTTGGGTTTTGGCACCATGGCCACACGCCCATACGACCTCCACCCAGCGCTCGTCCGCCAGTTCATCGCTACCGCCCAGTTCACCTACACAAACCCGAGGACCAAAGTTGCGGGTGACGGCGTGTTATCTTTCTTTGCGCGAGGCAGGCGATACCGTATCACTATCCCTGAGCTTTGTGAGATCTACGGTTTCGAGCGCTCTTCCGCTGCGCGCGGTGTCGTATCCCCTTTCCCCAAGATGCATGAGTTCTGGGAACTCATTGGTACAGGCGATCTGCACGCCAACAAGTCCACCATGACGGATATTCGTCATCCGACTCTGTGCTACTTCTTGCAGGCCATTTCCAACACTTGGTTGTGCAAAATGGAGCCCAAGAAGGTACAGATGCAGGATCTCACACTCCTTTTTTGTGCTTTGGATGGTTTGGTTGACCTGCGCAGATATGATGAGGAGAGTAGCATCATTACACCTAACCTCGGAGCCATTTTTGCTGAGCATCTGGTGGGGCTGAAGTTGAAACCGTTCGGGTAGGAACGTCAAGACGGAGACGATTGGGAGCCTCATTACTCCCATCTTCCAGCACCTCGGCATCCTCCTAGAAGAGCCTGAAGTCAACCTCCCTCGCGTGTTCATGGACGTGGAGCATCTGCTGAGCTTGGGTTGGCTCAAGGAGGACCACATATGGTGTTTCAGGATGGATAACCGGATGCTTCTATTCCCACTACCCAACCAGGAGGTCAATGGCTTTGACGAGGACGATCCCGAGTGTCTCCGCTTTGTGCCAGATGAGCGCCTGTTGCGCGATCCTAATGAGTCACCCCGTCGACTTCCAGGTCCCAGTCGAGCTCGAGCAGCGCAAGAGCCCCCAATTCCCGATTTCCCAGCTATACAAGACATCCCGATGCCGCAAGGAGACTTTCAGCACGTCGTGGTTGATGCACTCAGGGCCATCTGGGCTAGACTGACCACTCCTCCATGCAGGAGCAGAGGGAGCGTTAGAGCAAGTTCAACATCAGCTGCATGACCCTCAGGACAGCGCAGAAACACACAGACCAGAGACGACGATGAGACTGATGAGGCCACCGACTAGTCCTCACATTTCTATCCCTTTTTTTCATGGACTATTTTTCTCTTATTTTTATTTTTCATGCATGTTTTCGGATTATTAGGACCTATGTTTTAGACTTATTATGCTTATGTTTTCAGACTATTTCTCATTTTTGATTTGTGTTTGGCATGTCTAACAGATCTAACATACTTTACAGATGAGATGCTTGAGATCATTTCCAACCTGATGAATCGACTATGGCAATTTCCCTATCGATCGATTTTGATTTCACCTGATCGGTCGATCTCATTTTCATTTCATCGATCGACAATATCACTGTCGATCGATCGATTCCGTATTAAGGGAGGTCAGAACACTAATTTTCCTTTTCTTAACATTCTGTTTTCTCTTTTTTTTTTTTCCCCAACCCATGTTATGCTTGTTACACTGGGACAATGTAATTTAAGTCTGGTGGAGGTAGCTACTAACATTTTATTTCTTTGTTTCTTTGGATTTACTTTTATTTAAAAAAGAAATTAAAAGGGATTATGATAATTTTGAAAATTTCTTACTTATTATCTAACCACACATCAGCACCACTCTTAGATTTGTTGACAACATATTATACTAGAGATACTAAAGTGGATCATCTCACCATTATGTCACACTTGCTTAGAAAGTTTGAAGGAACCGAAGCTAACCTCCAACCCTAATCTGACTAATTTTCTTGCTTTGGGGCTTGGTATACATTGGATCGGATTCCTCCTTCAGGCCTGAAAGGTATGAGCCTGTAAATTTTTGGTTTCTTTCTTTCCTCTCTTCGGCATCTAAAAAATAAAAATAAAAAAGAGAGAAAAAGCTTGAGATTATTTCTTGAGATGCAGAGGGGTATGTACATTACCCATGGCCCCACTATTCTAATTCAAATGAATGATCACACATTGTGGAAGCGAGGGTAGGTACATTACTGATGACCCCATTATTCGCCTACACTTTGTCAAAATAAAAATCAATAAGGTGAAGAAGATGGAAGGTATTAGTACCTGTCTTAGTCCACTAGCAATGAATTTATAAAGATTCAGAGAAGAGGGATAGGGAGAAAAGAAACAAGAATATGACTACTTGTTTACTTAGATACCTGATGGAGTAAGAGTCCAAGCATCTTATAATCGATATCCCACGGTAAAGCCTACACTTTATTTTTCTGAAAGTAATGAGGTTAGTAGAGGGGTGAGTCAAGCTAGTATTTGGTAAGTTTCTGGTAGAATGTTTTGGTTGATAGTTATCTCTGGAGTTGACACCCATTCGATGTGGTTGTAGTATTGTAGTGATAATGATTCTTAGTTTGAGAATTTTGTGAATCCTTGCTATTTTCTAAAAACTTCTTTTCAAAAGATTACCCATTTGTTTTGCTTGAGGACAAGCAAAAAGGTAAGTCTGGGGATTTTGATAGGTCATGGATTTTACCCATTCTTAACCATGACCGTAGATGTGATTTTTATGTATTTTATTAGTATTTGGAACCTTTTTAGAGTAATTTATAGGTTTAGGAACTTATGAAGAAAATGAATGTTTTTGGAACATTTTGGAGAAATTGAAGAACACTCCTCCCGGAATGGAAAATCGACCGACATTGCACGATGAAAGACGATTGGTGGTCACCCATTAAGAACGATGGACACAACATTATCAACATCGATCGATGCATATACCACCCGCAAATTTACAACAAAATTTGAAGACTTCAAGTTTCACAAAAGTTATGATAATCTCAGTATTAGTCCCTAGCCGCATGTAGGCTACATTTTTAGGGTTTTGTATTGTTTTAAAAGGAGAGATTTGCTTAGAGTTTAGAGAGACCTAATTTTTATGGGAGAGCTACTCGTTTACTATTGAAGGAAGAAAGTTCTAGGAGATTGAAGAGAGAGATCTGAGACTATAAAATAGAGAAGATCTTGAACTCCTTTGTTTCTTTAATATTATTTTACTTTGCTTCTTGTTTACACAATGAGTTTTATTCATACCATCGTAATATTGTCTTTTATGAATATATCTGAGTAATCTCACTTGTTAGATTTAGGTTTCTCATTTGGTTCATTTATGTGCTGATTTATGATTGCTATTTAAGTGTTTTACATTTGTTCTTCAGACCTAGTTAAGCTTAAAACTAGATTTAGGATTGATCACCCTCAAATCTAAACCCTAGAATTTAATTGAGTCAAATATTTATTTCTCATTGCCTGAACCCTAATTAGCTTGATCTAACTCAATAGATTCATACGACAGTTGGTCTACAGAGTTAGAGATTATTAATAACTTGTTTTTAAAGCTTGTTAGAAGAGTTATCGATCGTTGTGGGAACCGAAATTCACCTACAGTCAAAAAATCGTAAATAAGGAAACTTCAAGTAAACCCTATGTTTCAAGAGGACCCGGCTATCTGCAGAACCGCACAACGAGAATTAAGAAAAACGATGAACTTAAAATTAAAGTATGAATGAACGAAATCGAGAGCAAGAGGGTTTTTATTCCTAATCGGCGTAAGAACTGCTACAATGAGAGTGGCCTTAGCTGCGTGAGCTGTCGGCGAAATTCCTAACTCTAGATGTCTAAGACCAAAAACCCTAGTTGAGACACAGCCCGCTAACAGAAAACAAAAATATTCCTAAATGCTAAATTTGGTGGTGAAAGCTCTGAAAATCGTGTCCCTGCTTCTGCCCTATGCCTCTTGCCTATATACTCCCCTCCTAGGCGGTTTTAACCTTTCCATTTCGCCCGAACTCGAATTTATCGGGAATCTTCCATTTATCTTGATCATTCCTTTTTTCCCGCGGAAATCTTCTATTTATCTTCAAACTTGACATTTATCTTCAAACTTGACATTTATCTTCCTTCTGCGAGTAAACCATCAAAACGTTATCGTATCTTTGGGTTAGATTTCGTTAATATCGCGAGATGGGTTTTTATCGTGTTTTAGGACCTTTCGGGCCGTTTTACAATAAAATCCGTTTTACGACTTTATACGAGATCGTTTCCTGATCCGATGCCGTTTTTAGTAAATTCCCCGAGTTAATCGTAAAGTTTAGCTACATACGTTTCTTGGTTAATCGTTGCCAGTTTTTACTATTTTCTCGATGTTTTTATTAAAAACGCGTTTTTTATGATTTCAACGAAAAAAACTTGAATAAATCGTATAGTTTAGGCAATGTTCGGTATTTCGTTTAACTGTTGCCGTTTTATACGATTTCCTCGAGTTCTTTCAAAGTCTTACGGTTTTTATCGTAAAACTCGACTGATAGGTCGGATCGAGAAGAAACGGAAGACATTTCGACCGTGGTTCAGAACACGACCGTGTCGAAGGATGTAAGCACTGAATCGGGGATACGGGAGATCAAGGCTCGGGATGGTCGTTCGACGGACGGCGAACCGAGCTGGACCGGTTCAGCTCGCTGTCCGGTGAACTGTCCAGGAAGCTTCTAGTTCGCCCAAAGGCGAACTAGTCGGGACGAGGCTTGTTCGCGTTTTATGGCGTTTTCGGTTTTTCGCGGTTTTGTAAAAACGATCCTTTGAGTTTTATAAAACGATTCTCGAGTTTTATAAAACGATTCTTCGAGTTTTAAAACGATTCTCGAGTTTTATAAAACGATTCTTTAAATTTTATAAAACGATTCTTCGAGTTTTATAAAACGATTCTCGAGTTTTATAAAACGATTCTTCGAGTTTTATAAAACGATTCTTCTATGTCAAAATTGATAGCGCATCAGTGGAGGAGAGTTGTATTCCTTTGTTCAGGATCGCATGGGTGACAACTGGTATTCTATTGACGCGATCTTCATATCCGTATATATATATATATTTTAACCTTCGTGCATTTCGCAGTGCCTACCCTTCGCAAGCCGATGCATGAAGATTTTCCGGAGGTCACGAACCTTCTTCGTGGTGGCCCACTTCATTGGGGATACTTTTCTCTGAAAAGGGTGAGTCGCACCGTTGCCTAGTATTCATCCGGTTTTTCTCGGGACAGTTATACTAAGGTCGAGGCGGATGATGGTGCGGAGGAGAGGGAAATATCCAGATCTCCGCAGGACAGAGAAGTTCCGATCGGTCGTGGTCGAGCGTTTGACGATGATATCAATATCGAAGATCTTATTGACTTTTCAGCCTCCGAATTCGATCCGACCGGGATGTCGTCTCGAGAACCAGCTGACACACCACTTGCGAAGGCGTCGAGGCTTTTTAACAAGGTTTATTTATTTTGGTTTATCCCGGTCGCCTCTTTCGTTTTTATAAAGGATGATTTATCCTGTTTTGTAGGGTCTTGGCTTTATGACCGAAGCGGTGAACGTGAATAGTGCGGAACTTCGCAGGGCCGAGTCTAGGGCAGCAGCGGCGGAGGCGGAGGCTGCTCGTCTCAAAGAGGAGATCGATGCCAGTTTCTCTCTCGCCCAGGATTTAGCGTAAGGGAGGCCGCTCCTGTGAGAGAGGAGTATGAAGCTGAATCTCGTCGAAGCTTAGAGCTTTCCGACACGACGGTTCGCCGTGCTCGTAGGGCAGGAAAAAAAGAGGTTGCTGCGGAGTTCATGGCTTGCCGTGAGCGGTTCGTGTCTCTTTATGCGGAAATCGAAGATGCGAGAAGGGCGAATGGCGATTTTCGCGAGTGTCGGGGCGTAGCCGGGGGTTTGCATCTTACCCAAAACCTGGACTATTCATATGAGGTTGTGATTGCTAAGCAGAAAGCGCACCTGGATAAGAGAGGGAAGAAGAAGAGAGTCCGTCAATCCTGGGAAGCACATGTGGGATCAGTGGAAACCCATTGTGGTGTCACCGGATTCGGTCGAGGTCGGACCTGGGATCTCGGATGTAGAGGGCGAAGTTGATCAGTCCGCATTTGATAACTTCAGTGTGTGATGTTATTGCTTTTATGATTTCGTTGTTGTTTTTCCGGGACTGGCCATTGGTGGCTTTGAATCCCTATCGCTGGGCGGTGTGTATTTGAAGACTTTCTAATAAGAAATATTTTCTAAGTATGAAATTTACGTTTTGTTAGAGGGAAGAATACGAGTTGTCATCCCGCATCTAACTCTTGGTGTAAATCATCAGATTCGTTAACTCGGAAGGTTTCAATTTTCACGAGTATTTAGATGTGGGCGAAGAGACATGCCTTTAGGATCTCGATTCATGCCTTGAGACGTTAGAGACCAGTGTGCTGGGTTTAGGGAAAGACCTAGGTTTACTTTTGGATTGAGGCTATGCGATGACTAGTCGGATTTCGTTTTGCCTGTTGCGATTTTAACCTGATTCCATACCGATTTAGAATCCGCGATAGGTTCTCGGCTTATACGATTCGTATGGTTGGATTTCTAAGTTGCCCGAAAGTGCTGACCAAAAATTTGGATTTCTTTTATAGCGCGTTATTTTATCCTAGTCGGATGTATGCGGACCTACAGGTCGATGCGTTTGTTTTAGGACGGCTAGCGTGCTCGACGGGGCCAATCGCCGAGCGTTCGTGTTTTTATAGTCGCGGACGGACTTAAGGAAATATTTTTCTTGAGAATCTAGGCGACGTCTCGGCGGTTCTTTCCAAAAATATTTTGACGTACAAGTTTTAATAGAAACTATTAAGTAGTTGTTGCTGCGGAAGTAATTTCCGGATGCTTGTAATTTGTTTTTTGCATTTTCGATAGTAGCAGAGATTTTATAATATTCTAACTTTGTCTTTATTAAAAAAGTTTCGAAAATTTTTCGATTACAAAGCAAAAGTTCTAAAAGTTTGGGAGTATACGAATGCTCGTATACTCACCCACTCCCCCCCCCCCGTTGTGTAAGGGGGGATAGCTGAACTCGTCTTTAGGTGAGCTGCCTACGTATTCCTTTCGGAAATCAAGCCATCTCGTAGTTCTGATTGTTTGTGCGAGTATGCAAACTCGGCTGTCACAGACTTTTCGATTGCTTCAGTCGCTGGATCAATGTTCGTGTCCGTGCTTGTCTCCTCCGTCTGGGTAGAAGCGATGGGTGCGGAAACTTGCTGTTTGTCAACCGTTGCCTGCTTTGGGTCGTCTTCCGCGGGCGGTGGCGTGACCTTTGCCCGTTTTGGTTTCACGATTGCGACCGCCAATTGCCTCAGCTTGTGTTCGGCCAGGAAGCAAGATCGTCATTGTCTTTGGCATCCCCAAATTGCTGCGATTCCCGTAAGAGTCGGGAATTTGATGCCTAAGTGATACGTCGATAGAACCGCCTTCATGGAATCACATTATAGATGGCCGGGAAATAGACTACCGTGAAGTTGACGATTTTTGTCACTTCTTTGGCCGCCACCGGTAGCCGGATTGATCCGAAGGTCATTGATGTCTCGCCCGAAAAGCTGGTCAACGGTTTTGGAATAGGTTCCACTTTCGAGAGTTCTATTCCCATACGTGCTGGCGTGTTGCGGAAGATCACGTTGATGGTACTTCCTGCATCGACCAGGATTCAAGCGACTTCTAAATCGCTTATCACTAGGTCGATGACAAGGTGATCGGCATGAGGTTGGTCAATTCCGCCGGTTTCAGCGTCGTCGAATGAGATTACTCCTTTTGGTGTGTCATCCGACGGCACCTTCCAACTCGAGCCAGTTTCGGCTTTACGTTGGTAGGATTTGATTGACGAGATGGTGTCGTTGTAATATTTCGATTCACCAATAATCATGTTGATTTTTTGGCGGTTAGCGTCATTACCCTTCTCATCTTGCCTTCGTCCGCGTTTTTCGCCCGACTGGTTCCCTTGAGGCGGAGTTTCCGCTCGCGAGTTCCTGTCGTTTTTCGGGAGGCGGTCTGAGTCGCGGATGAGATCCTTGACGCTAGATAGCTTAGAGAGTTCTCCCGCGATCAGTTTTGCGGCAAGCCTGGCGCCGAGAACTTTGCAGTTCACGGTAGAGTGTCCACGGGTTTGGTGGAGGTTGCAGAAAGTATTCTCATCATAATTCAAATTTCTCGTCACGTGTTACCCGTAGTTCGTTCTTGCTCTGATCCAGAATTAATGGCGTAGTTATGCGCCCCTTGGAGATCATGTCCCTCGTGATTGACGAACTTGTCGTTACGAGAATTCTTCTTTTTATGCCTCTGTTTGACGCGTTATCCCTTGCGGACGTTTTCGTCGGCTTATGCTTTTCGGACAGTGTTTTAGTCTCCTCCTCGATGGTTATGTAATCAGTAGCCTTATGGAGCGTGGCCTGGATCGTCCGCGGTTTCTCGAGAGTTATCCATTTGCGGAATTTTGATTTGAACCAGAGCGATTTCCTTGACGCGTCAATGGTAGCTTTGTCGCTGATTCCACTAACCCTAGCCATGACGAGTTTGAACCTACTCATGAAATCGCTGAGAGATTCGTCCTCCTTTTGCGACAAGCTCCAGATACCGGCGTCGGATGTTTCCGGGTTGATGAACATCGAGTATTGCTTCAGGATTTCGGAAGCGAGTTGGCGGAAACTTTCGATCGAATTTCGCCTAAGTTTGGCGAACCATTCGAGCGCTGCTCCTTCTAGGTTTTCGACGAAAATACGGCAGTAACCTGCGTCCTTTTTGTGATCCTTAAGTTTGGCTCGTCCCATGGTGATCTGGAAGGCTTGCAGGTGCGCTTTGGGGTCAGACGTCCCGTCGTAGGTTGGCACCTTAAGTTTCCTGGGATCGGGCAGCTTGACCTCAGTGATGCGAGCCGTGAAGGGCGTTTTCCAATATTCGTACAGTAGCAGATCGATTTCGGGTGCGGTGCTGGTAGCGTGATGAATCTGAGATTTCTCCGCCTTTACTGCTGCGGCCGTTTTAGTGATGTACTCGCGGAGATCGCGAATCTCGGTCAGATCGCCAGCAGTTTTCCAACCTCGTCGGCATTTGCTGCGAGTAACTGGAGATCGTTCCTCGGAAGCTTTTGCGTATCGCGCAGTCGAGTTCCTCCTCGTCTCCAGTAAGAGAACGCTCGGGAGAAGACTCCGGTTGAGGGCTGCGAGTTTTTCTACTCCTAGGATGGACGTCAGCGTCTTCGTCAAATGAGTCGGCTTGGTCGCTTGTTTCCAGGTTNACCTCGTCGGCATTTGCTGCGAGTAACTGGAGATCGTTCCTCGGAAGCTTTTGCGTATCGCGCAGTCGAGTTCCTCCTCGTCTCCAGTAAGAGAACGCTCGGGAGAAGACTCCGGTTGAGGGCTGCGAGTTTTTCTACTCCTAGGATGGACGTCAGCGTCTTCGTCAAATGAGTCGGCTTGGTCGCTTGTTTCCAGGTTGACCCTTTCGATACTGTCACCCTCAGTCTCCTGTTCGTGAGTAGGAGGTTTTCCGATCCGTTTAGCGTCGCGTCAGGGTTATCTTTTCCGGAATCCTTCTCCGGTAAGTTACCCTGGTCGGTTCTGGGACGATCCACAGGAGCACCAAAATCGAGGATCCTTCCGTGGATCTTAGTAGTTCCGCGGGGGCGAATTTCTCTGGTTTTTGCAGTTAGGGTTTCAACCCGTTTCGCGAGCGAACCAATTAGCTTTTCCTGCTCTTCCGATTTTTTGGTATAATCGGAAAGCATTTTTTCGATGGTCTCGGCGTTGGCGTTTGTAGCATTGGCCGCCGACGCATCTTGTGGTGGCGGTGTTTTGTCAACGTTGTCGCGTTCGTTGCGAGTTTGTTGGTTATCAGTCATCGTTTCGTCGTTGGACATGTTGGAAATTTCGAGTAAACCCTAAGTTTCCAAAGGACCCGGCTATCTACAGAACCTCACAACGAGAATTAAGAAATACGATGAACTTAAAATTAAAGTATGAATGAACGAAATCGAGAGCAAGAAGGTTTTTATTCCGAATCGGCGTAAGAACTGCTACAACGTGAGTGGCCTTAGCCGTCGGCGAATTCCCTAACTCTAGAAGTCTAAGACCGAAAACCCTAGTTGAGACGCAGCTCGCTAACAGAAAACGGAAATATTCCTAAATGTTAAATTTGGCGGTGAAAGCTCTAAAAATTGTGTCCCTGCTTCTGCCCTATGCCTCTTTCTTATATACTCCCCTCCTAGGCGGTTTTAACAATTGCCGTTCTATACGATTTCCTCGAGTTCTTTCAAAGTTTTACGGTTTTTATCGTCAAACTCGAATGATAGGTCGGATCAAGACGAAACGGGAGACATTTCGGCCGTGGTTCAGAACACTACCATGTCGAAGGACGTAAGCACTGAATCAGGGATACGGAGATCGAGGCTCGGGATGGTCGGTTTGACGTAAGATGAAACGAGCCGGGCCGGTCCAGCTCGCCGGCCGGTGAACTGTCTGGGAAGCTTCTAGTTCGCCCAACGGCGAACTAAGCCTAGCTGGCTTAATTCGCCGTTGGGCGAACTAGTCGAGACGAGGCTAGTTCGCGTTTTACGGCGGTTTTGGTTTTTTTGCGGGTTTATAAAACGATTCTTTGAGTTTTATAAAACGATTCTTCAAGTTTTATAAAACGATTCTCGAGTTTTATAAAACGATTCTTCGAGTTTTAAAACGATTCTCGAGTTTTATAAAACGATTCTTTGAATTTTATAAAACGATTCTTTGAGTTTTATAAACGATTCTCGAGTTTTATAAAACGATTCTTCGAGTTTTATAAAACGATTCTTCGAGTTTTATAAAACGATTCCTCGAGTTTTATAAAACGGTTCTTTGAGTTTTATAAAACGATTTCATTTATATTAATGCGGGGAGTTTTGGCCGTTGATTCTGTCGTACCAATTTCGACCCCAACACTCGTCGTGGGCATCATTGAATCGATCGATTACTTGAAAGGTGTATCGATCGATTGTCCGATCCACAAGTATAATCGGTTTACTCTTTATCGCGATCAAAAATACAAGTTGAGATCCGAGATCTAGACAAGGAAACATGTTTGGTTTCATCATTTGTGTTTGAATTAATGAACAATTTAAAACCTTAAAATCAGAAACCAATTGCAAACTGATACCTGTGATAATACCTAAGTCTAGCTACTTTCCTAACTGAAATATACTTCTAATCCAAGTTACTGAATAATCATCTGCTTACTTTATTTTAATTTTTGTTTTAAACCGTAAATCCATCTTTAGTCTAGCTATATTTTAAAATTAAATCGTTTGAGTAATCCTAGAGTCCTTGTGGATTCGATCTCTAAGTACTACAACTAAACCTCTTATTTGAGAGAGTAATTCACTAATTAGGGTAATTTGAGTGATATCACATCACTTCTATGAGATTACCAGGATTACCCTACCTTGGAATGTATGGGAATCTTGAAGGAGATGCTTCATTTCAAAGGAACATGATTGTGGAAGAGAGCAGGTAGCAATCCCAGTATCCCCCTTAAGGCTTTATCATCCTCTTGTTTGTGTGGGGATTGGTCCCCGTTCCAAGATAAAGAAGAGTTGGATTCTTGAGACACGAAGAAATACTTTTGCATCCATCAAGGAACTTACAGAGTCCCACCATGTCAGAGCACGCGTCCGACGGACAGATGAAATCACTGTTTTTGAAGATTTTTTGGAGGTGGGGTTCTAGAGAAAAATGAGTGCGCTGATAGCCAATTTTTTTTTTCTATTTTGGTATTCTCCCTCAAATCTTACATCATTGGCTTTGGGAACATTGATCGCCATTCAGGTGTTGGGATGATTTCATAACATACCTCTCAATGTACATGAGGTATTGTATTCATATTATTTCACACCTTTAGCCAATAAAAGGGGGTTTCACCATATCCGTTTCCATAAAATCCAACTGGCTGTTTATGAGCTATTGAAGGGGGCTACAGATAGTATGCCGTTCGGGGCACACTGTATGCATATTTGGATCAAATAGCTGCAATTCCCAGGACCATGAACTTGATATCATCAATCCTTCAAGGTTTTTATTTTTCACAGACTATTATTTTCCGCGGGTCGTATAGTTCAAGTTTTTCTTTTATTGCCAAAATGATAAGAACTTGAAAGTAGTTGCATCTACCACATGAGACTATGTCTTCTCGTAATCTATTTCATATTGATCATTTTCTGGTGAAACGACTCATTTATATCCCACTTGGTTTACACATTTTAGTATATGGACTACTGGTCCAAATATTTTTCTCTTTCATACGAGTTTCTAACTTTATCTATTACTTCTTTCCAATTTGTCCAATCATTTTCTTTTTGTTAGCCGCTCATCTATATTAAATCAAGTGGTGATCAGACGAGCCGATTCTCCGAGGAGCACCTCCGTTTGACCCGGTCTGATCTATATGGGAAAAGGTATAGTGTCTGGTCTTTGCTTCTTTTGCTATTGCGTCCGCTCGACCATTCTTACTCCGGGGAATATGATTCAGGCTCACATCCACAAAATCCTCTTGTAGTCTTTGGAACATTTCGATCTCTGTCTTGAAAGTCGGCCAATCCTCCGGGTTTGTAGTCATGTCCACTAGGTCCGAGCAGTCCGTCTCAAACTGTATCGAAGTTATCCTCATGTCTCTCATACATGAAGCTTCCCAAAGTAAACCTTCAATCTCTACATGTAAAGCTGAGAAGCTCCTTCTGCACGCCCGTATTCTGAATACTTCAGAACCCATTTGATCCTTAAGAATCCACCCTAAGCCACTAGCATTGCCATTATCGATCCATGACACATCAATTTGGCAGGTAGTGATTAGTGGTATCCAAGGGGGCACTGTCTCGACCTCTGTGAAATGAGGGTTGTCATGATTCTCGTTTGGTTCCTCATTTTCATTATTTTTCCTCCAACATTCTGCCTCAAGAGACGCATGTTGGAGAGTGTCAATCGGGAATACGACTTTCCCATTAAAGAATTTGGTGTTCCTCGCCTTCCAAATGTACCAACAGATCCGTGGGAATTTATCGAATTGTGGTCTCATTGGAGCCACCTATGTTCTCTCCCAAAACAAAAAGTTCATGTTTTGGTATATAGATGTACTAGGGAAGTCACCCATAAGGGACAAATAGTCCGATAAAGCCCGAACCTGCAGGGCTGGGGGATTCAAAAAGAAGATGATTAATCAAGTCCACTGGGTCAGCATTTATAGGACGACTCCTATTGGTGCACAAGTGTCTATAAGTGAGCCTCCCTGTTGTCGCCACACAACCCAAGATAGCCTGCCACACGAAATGCTTCATCTTACTTGGGGCCTTTATCTTCCACACGTGGCTTTTAAGGCTCGTGATACTTGGTTCTAGAACCTCTTCTTTTGTGAGAATCTTCTTGGTCGATTGGAGTAGGTCATAAACGATTTTAACTGAGTACAATCCTGGTTTTGTCTGGTTCCAAACATATCCATCTGGAGTAAGAGAGCGAGAAAGTTTTATTCCAAGTATCAAAGGGATATCTTCTGAGTGTAAAAATTCCCGTAAAAGCTGTATATTCCACTCCTTGATAAATTCCCGCAAAACTATATATCTAACTCCTTGATATCATTCTTAATAAAGGACTTAGCACGAAGTTAGGATAGTCTGTAAACAATGTGATCGGCAGGTCTAGGTGGTCGAGCCACTGAGTCAGGAACCCAAGACTCACTCCAAACCCTCGCATCTCGACCTGTACGAATTGTTTTCCGTAAACCAGAAATGAGTAGAGGTTTTTCTGCCATGATACTACGCCATCCATATGATGGTGAGTATGTTCGTCGATCTTCCAAGGGAGAGGTGTGGTTTTAGTACTTTCCCTTAAGATCACGTGCTAGTAAGGAGTTCAGGTAATGAATCAATCTCCACAATTGTTTTGCAAGAAGCGCTATATTGTTTCATGATTCTTTGTATACAATCATTGCTTTCTATACAATTTTCAATAGACTTTGTTTCATGATTCTGTTCTCAATCATATCAACTGCTACTTTGCATGGATACATTTCATTGAAGTCAATTTTCTTATGGTTCCATTTTCTTTCACACAGGGCTTAACTTATTGAGATCTCGCTATTGTCTCAGGTACCTGATTTCTTTCCATCATGTTTAACATCTCTTATGGATATTATTCATAAGCTATATTTCCTCTTGACCATTAATGTAAGCTCCTTTCCATTTACGAGGATTCTTATCTTTCAAACCAATATATATATTAACACTCCAAGTGTGACTCATACTTTCTAGCAGTTTGATATTGTCCTTATGGGACATTAGTTCTTATTGGAGCATTTACAGCTGGTATATGTGACTTGATCACTTTATTTATATGGGCCAGTAAATGTGTCTAGAAAACTGCTTTACTAAGCTCTGTCACCAAATTATCTTTTGGACTTCTATTTCACTTTGTAGTTAGTCCAAGGATCAATGATAATTCATTTCAACTTACTTTATTTTCTATATGTTTATTTTCTCCCTCTTCTGTTGGAAATTCTAATTCACTTTTATCATTCATATCGAGCCTAACTTATACCCTTCATAGCTGGATCTAGATTCTGAAGTAGCAGTGGAGATTCATATTCATCATATATATTTAACCTCACTTCAAAACTCATCTTAATTAAAGCTCAGTAGTGGAGAAATAGTCTTCAATGGAAATTTGTTGGTTTCTGACCCAATAACAATGACCGGGAGAACTATTGATTAGTTGTTGGCTTGAAGAGAATTAGTGTTGCTCAAAATGTTTAACACTTATCCTAGTGAATTTTTTATAGTGCCAAATGCTTTAAGAAGTGAACTCACCAATATTATAAAGATGCATAGTGGGTGATCAATCCACCAACATCTCCTTTATTCATGTAAATAACTTTTTTTGGTTGGTGAAAACAATATTATTTTTTTAATCTTATGAGAAAACAACATATTTCAGATCACTTGAAAAAATATTTTAGTTCTTCAATCACTATTCACATAAATCTTTAAGTATCTTTCGCACCATTACTAGACCATAATGGTCTAACTGGTTCATGCCAAGTATTTTGTAAACTTCTGGTCTACTACATATTTATCTCCATCACACTAATATTTGTGTAGTACAATCTATAAGAGGATGTAGGTACTTTCTCAAAAATAATTTTACTAACTTGAGAAATTCTTATGATTTGAAATGAATTTAACATTTCTTTCTCTTATTGTCTCAGCATAAACAGTTTCAAAATCTCATGGCTTTACCTTAAGAAGGATTCATCAATATCAGTTTTAGTGTATACATAATAAAATATGAGATTCATTAACTCCCCCACCCCTCGAGATGATAACACTACATGCTTATCAATCTCGAATCTAATCTCAACATACCCTAGTTGGATCATGTATTATTCTTAAATCCTTCTTAATTATTAACTTATGAGAATATAATACATCAAGGATTGTTTATGTACTCTAATCTACTCTTCTAGAGTATTCATATATATTCTTTTCTTGAATATATATTTTCTTTATTACCATCTTTATTTTCTTAATTTCAAGTGAGAATATAAGTTCTAAGAAGAAACTCTTTCATCTTAGATGATTGAAAAATATATTTTATGTATTACAATTTTTATTTTCTCAACTTCAAGTAAGAATATGAATTCGATAAAAAACTCTTTGGTCTTGACCTTGACCATAACAATATATATATATATATATATATATATATATCAACATTCATGTCTACAACAACTTTTATTTTCACATTGTTTTCCAATATTATTTGTGTGGATTTTCTTTCCTAAAATGTCCAATTCTCTTCAAGAGAATGAATCACAACTAAATACACTTGATTTATGATCTTACATCAGTAACTCATTATTTATTTATTTTTTTTATAAAATTTCAAATTTATTGATGTATGAAACAATGTTATTTACAAATATGAGCTACTCTAAATTGTTCAAGCAAAAAGCATACGAGTCCCCTCATTAGGAGGTAAGCTGGAACCATCTTCTTAGTAATCCTCCATATTTTTGATCATGCTTGTACTTCAGAGAAGTAATTCTATTTCTCACTTCCTTGCCAATGAGCCGACACATATGATCAGTGGTTACTCTACTCTGCTGATGACGTCGTGCACTCCTCTCTTTCCATATGTGATAAATTGTGGTATGCAGCAGTTGTTTAGCCAAGATGGTGTCTACTTCCAACAGCCTCATTCTTTGAAGACGGTGCATTGTCCATTGCCAGTACGGGTTAATGGTATAAGAAAAAGGATGGTGGCATGTTGGTGTCAAAATCGGTCACAACGGAATCAATGGCAAAAAGTCTCCGCAAAAATATAAAAGAAATTGTTTTATAAAACTCGAAGAATCGTTTTATAAAACTCGAAGAATCGTTTTATAAAACTCGAGAATCGTTTTATAAAACTCGAGAATCGTTTTATAAAACTCGAAGAATCATTTTATAAAACTCAAAGANGGCATGTTGGTGTCAAAATCGGTCACAACGGAATCAATGGCAAAAAGTCTCCGCAAAAATATAAAAGAAATTGTTTTATAAAACTCGAAGAATCGTTTTATAAAACTCGAAGAATCGTTTTATAAAACTCGAGAATCGTTTTATAAAACTCGAGAATCGTTTTATAAAACTCGAAGAATCATTTTATAAAACTCAAAGACTCGTTTTATACAACTCGAGAATCGTTTTATAAAACTCGAAACATCGTTTTATAAAATTAGAAGAATCATTTTATAAAACTCGAGGATCGTTTTATAAAACTCGAATAATCGTTTCATAAAACTCGAGATTCTTTTTATAAAACTCGAAGAATCGTTTTATAAAACTCGAAGAATCGTTTTATAAAACTCGAGAATCGTTTTATAAAACTCGAAGAATCATTTTATAAAACTCGAAGAATCGTTTTATAAAACTCGAGAATCGTTTTATAAACCTCGAAGAATCGTTTTATAAAACTCGATGAATCATTTTACAAAACCACGAAAAACCGAAACCGCCGTAAAAACGCAAACTAGCTTCGTCCCGGCTAGTTCGCCCAACGGCAAACTAAGCCAAGCCGGCTTAGTTCGCCGGTGGGCGAACTAGCCTCGTCCCGGCTAGTTCGCCCAACGACGAACTAAGCCATGACCGGCTTAGTTCGCCCTTGGGTGAACTATCCCCGTCCCGGCTAGTTCGCCCAACGGCAAACTAAGCCATGACCGGCTTTGTTCGTCGTTGGGCGAATTAGCCCCGTCCTGGCTAGTTCGCCCAACGGCGAACTAAGCCAAGCCCGGCCTAGTTCGCCGTTGGGCGAACTAGCCTCGCCCGACTAGTTCGCCCAACGGCGAACTAAGAGGCGCTGACTTTGCCCCATAGGTTCTTATTGCCTAGTTCGCCATACGGCGACCAAGCCAAGCTGAACTAGCTCGCCGTACGTCGAGCCGACCTTCCTGAGCCTCGATCTCTCACATCCTTGATTCAAGGAAAACGTCCTTCGACACGATCATATTCCGAATCACGGTAGAAATTTCCCTCGTTTCGTCTCGATCTGTCTTATCGTTCGAGTTTTACGATAAAAACCGTAAAACTTAGTTTTCTCGAAAAGAACTCGAGGAAATCATTTAAAACGGCAACGGTTAAACGAAACACCGAATATTGCCTAAACTATACGATTTATTCGAGATTTTAGTAAAAGTCGTACAAAACGCGTTTTTAATAAAACTCCGAGTAAATCGTAGAAAACGGCAACGATTAATCAAAAAATCGAACACTGCCTAGCTTTACGATTGACTTGAGAAACTTATCTAAAAACGGCATCGTATCAGGAAACAATCTCGTCTAAAGTCGTAAAACGGATTTATCGCAAAATGGCTCGGAAAGTCCTAAAACGCGGTAAAAGCCATTCGCGACTTTAAACGAAGTCTAACCCGAAGATACGACCACGTTTTCGAGATTTACTTGCAGAAAGAAGATAAATGTCAAACTTGAAGATAAATGTCATGTTTGAGGATAAATAGAAAATTTCCGCGGGAAAAAAGGAAAGATCGAGATAAATGGAAGATTCCCGATAAACTCGAATCTGGGCGAAATGGAAAGACTAAACCGCCTAGGAAGGAGGTATATAAGCAAGAGGCATAGGGCAGAAGCAAGGGGACGAAATCCAGAGCTCTCATCTGAGACTCACAACTTTTCTAGACTTAGAATTTTCCGCACTTAGAAACTTAGGCTTTTTCTCGACAAGTTCAGTTTCTATGACTGGAGCTCAATTTCTACACGAACTCGCCAAGGCAGTTCGATCTCTGGTCCAGCTCTACCAACTGAACTACGTTAGATTTGATCCGCGAAAGGGTTACGTAGGCAGCCTTTCATAAGGTTCAGTCCGAAATCAATCAAATCCTTTTTCTTATCTTTTTTCGTCTTTTGTTATCGAGCTGCGACTCGATTAGGTTTAAGGTTTTTATGTTAATAACTCGCTGACGGCCCTGCAGTCATAGCCTTTGTAAACCCTATTAATGATCGCAACGCCCTTACGCGAAATCGAAATAAGATCTACTTTTTCTTTAAATTCGTTTTATTACGTTTTTCATATTTTTCCGCATTTATTTGGTTACTTGTCGTTGGCTCTCGCAGAGATCGGGTTCCTCTGGAAAATTAGGGTTTTCCTAAGTTTCCTTATTTAACGGAAATCGAGAAGTGTGAATTTCGGTTCCTACAGTTTGGCGCTAGAAGGAGGGGGGGTCGGATTACTCTTACTCATAGCCGCAAAACGCTTGACCAAAACGATGTCTGGATGTATGAAAGAAAAAGTCGCATCTCGCAAAAACGCTGGTAAAACAACACCAGCAGCGACTACTCGTACAGCCAATGCACACGCAAACGCTGTAGCACTAAACAAAATCGAAAACCTAATCGCGACTCTTCGCCACGGGAAGAGCAACAAAACAAGCTCACTAGGGGAAACAACTTACGCGACCTCTCAGAATAGTGGTAGAGTTTTATAAAACAACTTCTCGAGTTTTATTAAACGTATTTTGTTTTTGCGGAAAGTTTTGGTCATTGATTATGTCGTACCGATTTTGACCCCAACATTTAGCCCCCCAGCTCGTAAGAATCGTTGAGTTCTTGCGAGCTGTTTGAACTTGTTAAGGTTCAAGAAGTTTTCTCTCTTCTTTTCCCTTTGAATGTTTTCCTCTTTGATTTCTCAACATGTCTTCTGAATGGAAAGCTTCTGAACGTGTTCACGCATGAATCTTTGATCCAAGTGACCTCGAAACTTCCGGTGGCTGTGCCTTCCCCAAACCAGTCTTTCTGCGGTTTTCGTGAGTATGAAAGAAACCGCAAAGTATTGGGAAGCTTGGGGTGTTGCCGAGCTTCCAGTGGCTGTGCCTTCCCCAAACTAGTTGTTGTTATATGCCTGTATTTCTGTAAAACACGTCTGTATATAACCTTGTTATTATTAACATATTCACCTTAGATGAAAAAAAGATTGACACACCTTTGAACTCCTTGACCATGTTTGCACATATTGATTTGGCTTGCATAGCTCTTGGATAGCTCATTTTGACCATAACGACCAAAACTCCCTTCCTCTGGTCCATCTTGGTACTCTCCTATTTGTACCTTGACCAAACTCTCTTGATTTTCTTCAAACACCTCAATATGGATTCTAGGTTGATACTAGATTGATCTCCAACCTCCTGGAATCAAAATAGTCTTCTTTGGTCTTCACGCGATGCTCCAACTCCATTCTATCTTGACCACATGTCTTCTTTTATCCTCTAAAGATGATTGGAATCAAGTCTCACTTGATTTGCACACTTCAAAATTCTACCATTGCTTGACCTTGTCTGTTTCAAAGCTTCAGCTCTATCTCCTCGACCAACTCTCGTTTCCACTCGACCACTCTTCAAAATACTTGACAAAACCACTATTCACGTCTTCTTGTAGCTTAACAAAACTTGGTTGTCTTGATCCTCGTTCGTTGACTTTGGTTGACTTTCTACCCCTAGAACAGGGTCACTACAGTCCTGGTTCCCATCACGACGCCTTGGTCATCTCCCGCACCGTAGCAAACTGCTTGGTGAGACGAATCCTGATAGACAATGGTAGCTCCGGAAACATTATCTCCCTCCCCACCTACAGCGATCTAGGGCTGGAGGAAAGGCCTTAACTAGGAAGGTCACTCCGCTCATAGCCTTCAGTGGATAGGTAAAAAATACCCTAGGAGAGGTAATCCTCCCATTATACGCCAAAGGAGTAAACCTACCATCGAATTTCCTCGTCATCAACTGCGCATCCTCCTACAACGTTATATTGGGCAGGCCTTGGATCCGCGACATGGGGGCGGTACCATAGACTCTCCATTAATCTATCAAGTTCCCGACCCCCTGGGGCATCAGGGCAATCAAAGGAGATCAGGAGAACGCTAGGGCCTGCTATCAAACCACATTGAAAGGGAAGGTCCCGGCCTTATAGGAATTACCGAAGGTCCCTCCGGCCCCGCACATGGAGGAACTTGAGGTGGAAAAGATCGACGAAGTACCCTTAGAGGAAGGGAATCCGGCCCGGAAACTACTAATAGGGTCTAAGCGTCCCACATGGTTAAGACACAGACTAATCGACTTCCTTCGCTCCTATTCCGACTGTTTCGCCTGGTCACACGAGGACATGCTCGGGATCGACCTTGAGATTATCATGCACAAGCTGCAGGTAGACCCTTAGTTCACCCTTGTCCGACAGAAAAGGAGGAAATTCGCTCCAGAAAGGGACAAAATCATCAATAAAGAAGTCAAGAACCTGCTCGACGCTGGGTTCATAAGGGAATTTCATTACCCGAAATGGTTGGCCAACATCGTCGTGGTCAAGAAAAAGAATGGGAGATAGAGGGTCTGCATAGATTTCACTGACCTCAACAAATCATGCCCCAAAGATCCGTTTCCCATACCTCATATTGACAAGCCTGTCGACGCAACCTCATGGTATATATAGTTACCTACAGGGGCATCGAGGCCAATCCAAAGCAAGTGCAAGCCATCCAAGCGATTCCCTCCCCGTGAAACGTAAAAGAAGTCCAAAGTCTGACAGGCAGGATGACCACATTAAGCAGGTTCATCTCTAAGCTGTCCGACAAGTCTCATGTTTTTTTTGAGGCCTTGAAAGATCCGAAGGACTTCCAGTGGAGTGACAAGTGCGAACTCGCCCTCAGCGACCTCAAGGCCTACCTCACCGCGCCTCTTCTCCTCTCGAAGCCTTTAGACGGAGAGACCCTACTACTCTACCTCTCCGTGTCCGAACATGCAGTAAGCGGGGTCCTCGTAAGGGAAGAGGAGAGGAGACATCATCCCATCTACTACGTGAGCAAGTCCTTATTGTACGCAGAGACTCGCTACAGCCACCTCGAAAAGCTAGCACTAGCAATGGTAACAGAGGCCCGCAAGCTCCGGCCCTATTTCCAGGCCCACCAAGTCATGGTAATCACATCATTCCCCATAAAAGCTTTTCTCCATAAACCAGAGGTGTCAGGACGCCTTGCAAAATGGGCGATCGAGCACGGGGAATACGACATAATCTTCAAACCCGCTACGGCCATCAAATCGCAGCTCCTCACTGACTTCGTTGCCGAATTCTCCCCCTCAATGCTCCCGGTCCAGGAGTCAGACACTGATTTCCAAGACTCAGCACAAGGAGCAGGAGAATGGACCCTATACGTTAACGGCTCCAGCAACATAAGAGGGGCAGGAGTGGGCCTAGTCTTGACGTCCCCTACGGGCGAATCAGCATCAAGAACGGTGAGATGAAACTTCATAGCTTCAAACAACAAAGCTGAGTATGAGGCCTTGATAGCAGGCCTATCACTCGCCAAGCAGATGGGAGCAGAGGAGATCCAGGTCTTCAGCGACTCCCAACTGATCGTCAGCCAGGTCCAAGGTGATTATCAGGCCAAAGACGCCAGTATGATCAGGTACATTGCTGTTGCAAAGCGACTAATCGAAATATTCCAGAGTTGCAAGCTTAACCAAGTTCCTAGAGATCAAAACACAGAGGCTGATGCCCTGGCTTATCTGGGGTCCGCCCTAGAAACCACTAGCCATATGAGCATTCCCCTGCTGGTACTCCAGCGGCCGGCGACAGAAAGAGAAGGGGACCCCAAAGAAATCTCCTTCATCGACGAAGGAGAAACCTGGATGACCCCCATAATCGACTACCTTGTACGCGTCTCCCTCCCTGAGGACCGAGGTGAAAGCCACAAGATAAAAAGATAAGCACCAAGATACTGCATTACAGAAAGGAAATTGTACCGAATGTCCTTCTTAGGACCATACCTGCGATGTCTCAGCCCTGGGGAAGCGGCCAGGTCCTGCGATCAATGCCAGAGGCACGCGAAGATCTCCAACCTCCCTCCAGAGAACCTGAAGTCTCTAAGCTCTCATTGGCCCTTCCGAAAATGGGGCATGGACATCGTCTGGAAATTCCCAATGGTACCGGGGCAAAAGGTATTCCTCCTCATGATAACCGACTATTTTACAAAGTGGGTGGAGGCTGAGGCCCTAGCCACGATCACAACAGAAAAATTAAAGAAGTTCATATGGACAAACGTGATAACCTGCTTCGACACGCCCCATGAGATTGTCACAAACAACGGGCCCCAGTTTACTAGCCATGACTTCAGAGAATTCTGCCAAGAGTGGAACATCAAGCTCTCCATCTCCGCACCGCGGCACCCACAGCAAAATGGCCAGGTCAAATCTACAAACAAAACCGTGGTCAACATGATCAAGAAAAGCCTGGAGAAAGCCCACGGGTGCTGGGCAGAAGAGTTACATGGAGTCATCTGGGCTTACTGGACCACTCCGAAAACAGCCACACTAGAGACTCCATTCTCGTTAGTCTACGGTATGGAGTCCGTGATACCCACAGAGGTATATGTCAGAACGACTGTCTTCGGACCAATCTCCCAGGAGGAAAACAATGAATTGTTGATCCTAAGCCTGGATCTACTCGACAAAAAGAGAGAGGCTGCTTGCCTAAGGAACATTTCCTATCAACAGAAAGTGCCCAGGAGCTACAACAAGAAATTCAGGACCAGAACCTACCAGCAAGGAGACTGGATCCTGCGACCATACTAAAGACAAATCTGCAGGGAAGCTGGCCGCAGGTTGGGAAGGCCCCTATAAAATAATTGGAGTGCAGGGAGCAGGAGCCTACAAGCTGCAAGACAGCAAAGGAAAGGTCCAACCTAACTGCTGAACGTCTTGCACCTCAAGCTCTAACACTTTTAGTAAGATCTCCAGATCGAGTTTTCTACAGATACCTAGCTATCTATATATTTTAAGTACACTGGTTTCCTACTCCTATGTATGCTAAAAACGTCTACGGACTAAGCTTATATAACATATTTTAGTTCCGACTACATGAGTCTCATGAATTCCACTGAACTTAAAAGGGGCATACTAGCTGGATGAGGCTCCAAGGGGCTCCTCGATCCTGGCAAACCCTACATCTACGTGATACGATTCACATATAAAACCACCATGCTGGATCAGGCCCCAAGGGGCACCTCGATCCTGGCAAACCTTGCACCTACGTGACATGATTCACAAATAAAACACTTGGGTATGTGAATTGGAACGGGCTTGATCAATCTTAATACAATGTCGAAATTACCTCAGCCCCTGCGTAGAGGCCTCGAGCCGTAAACCTACAAGGGGCCCACATGTACTAGTGCATCAATCCCGGCATCAAACACACCCCGAGCTAAACAAGATGCAGGGGGCATGACGTATAACTGCAGAGTACTGAGATCAGCCCCATGGTTTCAGGGAGCTGACGGTGCACAAAACCCCGGGAGCAATTCTATTCTACTTATCCAGACGTGGAAAGTAGCAAGTCTGGTACGTGGCTCATTACTTCCTAGTAGACCAACCCCAGCACAATCATATAAGACTGAGAGTGGCTTTCTGCAAAAAGCAGAGTGCAGCATTAAATGATCTCGATAGTGGCCTACTTCCGAGTGGCAGAATGCGAATCCTTACCCGAGATCGGTAGTGGCCTACCTAAGGGGGCATAATAAGATCTCGATGACTACGAGCCTCCAGGCCTCAATGTTCAAAATTCTGAATTTTACGTTTTTTACACGAGATCGGTAGTGGCCTACCCAAGGGGGGTAGAATACAATCTGAAAGACAATGACCTCAGGGTCCCAGATGTTCAAAATCCCGAATTTTACATCTCCCATCTACTCACCTCCGGGTCCAGGTCAAGCACCTTAGAATCTACTCAGAAAACCTCAGGGTTCTGAATAAATGTCCTTGTAATACAGGAAAGACTTCAAGGTCCGAAGCAATCAACTGGGATTTGTAAATCCCAATAACTAACCTCAGGGTTAAATCATGAACTTACGAGTTCCCAGTGTTCAAAATCCCGAATTTTACACTTCCGGCCCCCAGGCCCAGATAGAGACCTTAGGGCCTAAACCTTCGGAAACACTTAGTCTTCAGGCTCGATCAGAATCTTGAGGCGCAGACGGCAAGCCTACCGGTCTACCGGCCTAGCTTCCATGCTCTAAAAACTCCCCTATCTCCATGTTTGAGTAAGAATATGAAGGGGCCAATCAAAGATCTCAGGATCTGGACAGGGTTCTAAGAATCCTCCAAGACCCCCGGGTCCTTAATATCAGAAACTACGAGTTCTACATTTCTCTCCTAAGCTCTAAACCCATGGTAGTACGCTGCCAAGGATTAACCTGAAGACAACCAAGGCTAATATCTTAAATCCGAGAAAGCATTTGATGAAATCTACAATATACTTGGAGAAATCTACAAAGCATTCGAGCCAATATTTCAATCAATATCAAAAGCAATAATCAAAAAAGGGTTTGAAAGTACGAGCCTCAAGAGGCTATAAGGGTCTTACAAAAAAACAGGGCACAAAGGCCCAGTACCGAGTCTTAAACCCCGGGGCACAACATAGCAAAGCCCAAAACAAAGGACATCAAAAACAGAATTCATCATTTGAAGAAATCAAGCAGAGGAAGAAGCTTTGAGGTCATCAGCAGCGGCAGAAGAGTAGGTGTAATGACCGTCACGAGCCAATAAAATTTTGGTCGACAAAACCCTGCTCGACCAGTTTGGAGTTAATCTGATCAGATTTAAATAAAAATCAACCTGGTGAATTAATGTCATTCCCCCCCCCCCCCAGTAATAGAATTCGTCAACAAATTCTTGATTGCACAATTGTTCAGCTTCATGACATACTCCTCCTAGATTTGTTGTGATGGTGATCTCTTCTTGGATAACTCTGTCTTGTCGTCTTGGTCATATGATGTGTTTCATTGTCAGCTCGCCTCTCTTTCGGTTTCACTGAGTCTTCATAGCCACTTCAGATTTTTGACTCGCTCCACCTTGATGCTTCTTAGATCATTCCTCTTGGTCGGATATTTTCTTCGTGATTTCCATCGCTTACTAATTCTCGACTAATCTCAATATCGCTTCATTTTTTCTATCATTTCTCCTTTAGTCTCCTCCAAAATATCTCCACAATCTTTCTTCATATCTCTTCAGCTGAATGATTGCTGGATAATCATCTCTTACTCGGCCATGGCATCTTCATTCCAATGATATATCTTGTCCTCTCGATAATATCATCCTTGCACCTAATCACTCGAATCCTCTTCGCAAACTTTCTTTCCTCAAATACTGATTATGTGTAGTCTTGTTCCTGTCCGTTGTCCAGTCCATACCACGATCCAGTCTCTGAATCTCTCTTTCCTATTTCTCTTCGGGCTTTGGGTTTTTGGCCTTGAACTGTCTTCACCTTAAGGTTTCCATAGTTAAAGTTCTGATCATCGAACACACTTACAAGCTGCAACTTGATGAGAACTTCACATGCAAGTTGGTCATCAACTATTCCAAATAAATTACTAACCAAGCAACCTAATTGCAATGCTAACCAATCAATCTAATCTCAGTGCTAACTAGAAATCTAACAATCTAGCTTCCACTATCTCAATCCTAGCTCCTAAACCAATAAATCATCAGGCTGAACGTGACCGGTTTCCCTAATTCCTTTTGTGACCCTTTTTGACACGATAAATTTTTATAAATTGATTAACTCATGAGTTCTGAAAGCATGGACAAAACCATGCTCTGGTACCACCTTCGTAACACCCCTAGACCATCCTCGACATATGGTTGATCAACCGGCCAACAATAAAACATGAACATGACCGACGTACCAACCAACACCCAGGGTTGGAGATGAAAGGCCAGCCAACAATCAAACAAGAACATGACTGTCCGTCCTACCCAACACCATGGTCCGGAAGTGCTACGTGACATGCTAGGGACAATCTAGCTAAAGTCACAGAATCTACTCCGCAATGAAAGCCAATTCATCCACTCGTCTCACTAAATCAAGGCATAAGGCTTTGCAACAAGTACAAATAATTAACAGTTTCAGTTAAATCGAGGCCTAAGACTTTTTAACCCGTACAACAACCTAACGTTGTGTTAAACCGGACTACTCAAATATCAGAGTACTCATGATGCACATATAAACCAATCGCTTTATTATTTCAAGAAATATCCATACTTTGAAATAATTCAAGACGGGTACTGGCCTAACACAAAATCAAGTCAACTAAACAAAAATCACAGTACCATATACAAAAGGCATTAAAATCTACTTTGGCAGTCCTAACGTCCAGCTCCAAGCTACCCGGTCTTCCATAACTAAAGATACCTACAAAAAGGACAACGGAGTTGGATGAGTAACCTAATGCCACTCAGTTAGTTGGCGGCCTCTACCTGTGATCTTAGACTCTAACCCAGACAAATCAAAATAATAATCAATCTAGCCTAAGCATACACACAAAGCTAACGCTACACAATCAATCCCTAGTTAACCATATATACACTTGTGTTCAGTACTCATGTAGTGTTCGATATTCAGACTATATAAATATCGTTAGCCGGTCGACCAACAATCAGACAAAAACATGATCGCCAACCAATGATATCAGATAGCTTTCAATATCTACCACCCTTCACAAGAAATCCTTAAAACGCATACATGCCAATATTAGGCCTACACTACCAAATACAAACAAAGCGAAATCTGGTACCTGGCCCGGAATTAGGACTCAATGTCAAAAACCTGCAAAAATAATCAGTCAGCAATATCCAATCACAGTTATAAGATTCTAACTAACTACGATTCGATCTAACACGTAACACCATATCTTGATGCTACACTTACTCTAGGGTTCCATAACCCTTACTAGAAATGACACTCTAACTCAACACAACAATCCAAATCGGGCCCTGGTTACTTCGTGTTCCTCCTCTACATCGGCAAAATCTTTTCTCCCGATAAAAAAGACTAGAAGAAGGAACTTTCAACCGACCGCGACCCACAGAACATCGGATCACCGCGCGACAGCCCACAGTCCATCAAGTCACTGCCACATTACACTGTCGTGTAATACTCAGCCCTAGGCCATGACCCCGTCTTTCTTTGTTTGCCCGGTCCAGCGAATAAGGGGTTTCCTCAACCCACTGGATACGAGGTCAAGGAAACACTAATCCTCCCCTAAAAATGTCTAACATGGGTGGGCTTCGCACATGCTATCGGCATCACACACTCAACACAAACAACTTCTAGAACCGAACCTAAGGGCATAAGTTCCAGAATACCTATCTAGACTCAACACTAACCAATATTATTAGTAGTCCAGCCTATATGGCCGAAGACCCTTAGTACTAATATCTAATCAACCAAACATCAAACATAACCAAACAACAACGCAAGCGGTTAGTCGCTCCCTTACAAAGAGCTGGCTAACCTCAATCAAGAAGATAACTTAATCAAGCAAGCATCTAATCAATCTAAAAATCAATCAACTCAATCAAACCGTTACCCAAATAGTTCGGCCTCCTCCTACGAAATTGTCTTTAAAGATAACATGAACCTGCACTCACCCATATCAACACGAAATAACAGCAAAAATGATGCATCCTAGAATAGTCCTAGTCCAAGTCAGGTTATTAACTCAGTCTTAATTCCATTTCATCTCAGTTTAGCCCGTGCTAAATTGAGTCTGGTTCTATAAATAACCATACAGACTCTATCAGGGAATAACATAATTATTCTAGTCTATATGGATACTTAATCTATCTCTTAATTCCCAATTGGAACTCAAGCATAACCATAAAACTATCCTAAACTCCAAGTGGAATTAAAAACAAAACTCCCAGTGTTCTATGCCGATAAGAGCCTGGTTGATCAGAGAGAACTTGGCCCAAACCTAACATTGACGTCATGACTGGACTGATCTCGACTTGGTTAGAACCTCAGCTTAGTTCCGAAGAAACTAAACGGCCTGGACAGATTTATTTAGATAACGCTTCCTTGTAGCAATCGCAGAAAATCATCAATTGGACAACACTTGCCTACTCAGTGGAGTATCGGTATTCAGAACTTTGACTGATCTGAACCCGTGAAACTGAACTGATCCTGAACAGCACCTCAACTTTATCATCAAAGAATATTACTGGCTAGGACGGACTGATTTAGACAGAGCTTTTGCGTCACAATCATAAAGAATCGCCGATTGGATATTGTTATGGTATTTTTGTATAGGGTCGTCTTAGTACTACAAAACACAAGAAGTTCAAGTTAAGATAGAGAGAAGCAAAGGTGTTCATAAGAGATATGGAGAAATTAGGAGGAACTCGTAATAGATAAACAAAAAGCAAGTAGAGAAAGAGAGATCTTATTGATTATTCGATGAAGGCTACAATTTGGTGTAAGAACCCTAGCCGTCTAGATCTAGTCCCTCAATCTCTAAGTGTCGATCCTTATTCTAGGGTTTGGGTTCCCCTTATATAGATGTAAATGTCTGCTTGCATTAGGTTAAACTCTTCCATATTGGCGAATATGGGAGAGTTTCCTTGTATGAAGAAATTGCACTTTACTCATGGGTCGGTTTTGGAACAGGGGTCGGGCCCGGGGAACCTGAAGGCAGGGTCCGGGCCCTGGGTCCCTTTGGAGCCGGGGTCTAGAGGCCGGTGCCCAGCCCAGAGGCTGGAGGAAACTGGTGCCTGGATATTTTTTCCCAACAGTTTGCCCCTTATTCCTTGATTTCACTGATGGAATCAAGGGATAAAATGTGTATGGCTGGACCGGAGTTGCTTTATCTCAGCATATTCCCCTTAGGTAAGACATCGCTCTGAGGCGCCCTATCCCCCAGGTCCTCGTGTAGGCCGGAACCGTGTTTGGAGCCTGGAGTAAGTCAAGTTTCCCTTGGTAAAATGGTGTTCTATAGGTATCTTCCAGGCCTGGGCCCCTTAAGATTGATGACGCGGAGTCGTAAACTTTGGTTGGAGAAATGCATGTTTCTTTTGGTTTTAGGGTAGGAAGAAATGGGCCGCAAACCTAAATGAGGTGGCGCCGTAGTCCTTTGGGCTGAATCTTTCGCGAGAAGGATATGGGTTTTTGGTTCTGGCCCATAATCATTTTGATTTTGGCACTCATCTTTAGCGCGTGGCGGCCACCTCTTAAGGTTTAGCTTCTCTCGCACCTTTCGATCTTCCCATCTTTTCTCTTCTTTCCTCTGGGGAATTCTATGGTGATCTTTCATTTTCTGGCGTTCGCCTCATTCTTGCAACAGGTAGCGATCCTTCTTTCTTTCCTTTTTTCCATTCTCTAGGCATGTCCTCGGTGGGAGGTAGAGTTAGGTCTAGAAGAGGGATCAAAGTTGCAAACCCGGTGGAATTCCCTTCGCCGTCTGTTGATTCGTCGATGGAGAGCCCTAGGTCCGATTCCGGTGACGTCGTGAGGGAAATCGAGACTGGAGGGTCCTCGGGAATTGGTCCTTCTTCGAAGATAAGGACGAAGGAAATTAATGAGTTGAGGAGGAAGTACGATCTCTCAGGGGAAGTAGTCTTCCGTGCCCCGGACTCTCTTGAAAGAGTTTTGGATTTAGGGGTCGATGAGATGCCAGTTTACGAGGCCTATTTCGAGTTCGGATTTAGGGGTCAGGTGTCATCTTTGGTGGCCAACATATTGGAGTTTTTTGACATATCTCCATGTCAGCTTACTCCTTCTGGTGACGTTCGATAGCAATTCAGAACCTAGGTGAGCTCAAGGACGTTGTTTTTGGGGTGAGAGAGGTCTTGTACTCGTATACTATCACCCCTATGCATATTGGTGGAGGCCGATATTATCTTTATCCAAGGCTTCAGAGTCCTATTATTCGAGAGATTTCCAAAAGCGAGAAGAAGCTTCATCTCGTCTTTAGAGGATGTTGGGCCGAGAAATTTGCATTCATGAGTGTCTCCGGCTTTTCCACTATCTGGAACGTAGTTGGTAAGTAGTGGACAACTTTTCAGTGAGTCACTATTTTTATGCTAACTTCCTCTCCCTCTTTTGCAGATACTTCTCATCCTTAGACAGGCGAAGGGAAAGAGCGGTTGGTCAAATTCTGAGGCTTCCTGAGGAGCGCTGTGGTGTTAATTTTTTTTTGAGAAAGGAGGTTCTTGAGAGTTGTAGCCTTTTGGGTAGGTTCTCTTAACCATCCTTGCTATTGGAAACTTTTAGCTGAATATTTCTTGACTAGGTCGGGTTTGATTTTCAGGTAATATGTCGCAATCAACAAAGGAAGAAGCGTTGTCGGCTTTCAATGAAGCGGTGAAGAGGTTGTCTGCCAAAAAATCAGCATCTAAGGCCATGGCGGCAGCTCAAGAATATGATGAGGTTCAACTCCTCCGGTCTAGCAAGCGTAAGGCTCCGACCAGCGAGGCTCCTTCGGTCTCTAAGAAGAAGACGAAAGCCGAAGGAACCATATCAGGGGGCTTTCGTGCTGTTTCAGACGGCTTGGTCGTAGCACTGGCTGATCTCAACGAGAGGGTATTCCTTGATATTCTATGCCGCCTCCCTGTGGGAAACTTCTCCTTGATATTTACCCCTTGTAATGTCTGCACCTTTGGTTTATTGACGATTCTTTCTTTGTAAGTGACGTCCCATCTGTCTCATCTTGAGGGTATGATGAAAGAACGGGCCTCCAATCAAGAGAAAGTTGAAGCTCTGACATCCAGACTTTGTGAGGAGGAGAATCGTGGTCTGGCCCGGGAGAAAGAAATCAAGTCTGTGCCGATCAGATTGAAGAAGGAGGAGAACGCTGGGGCTCTGGCCGCTGATGAGAATATTACTCTCAAGGATGAGGTTGAGGAGCTAAAGGGAGAATTATGAGGGCTGAAGTCTGAAAAGGCGGACTTTGAGGATGAAAGGACAGTAGCAGTACAAGGAGCTACGATGGTTGCTCGCTGGGAGTTGATGAGGGAGTGGTTCTGCGGACAGATTGACCACTGGAGGCCTCTTCAAGAGTTTGAGCGCTACAAGAAGGTAAAGGTTTCAGCAGTGAAGCATCAAGGTTTACCTGCTCCTTCTTTTGAAGGTGAGCCTTCCATCAAAGAGAGAGCTCTCGAGGAGCCTTCTGTGCCTGTTAGCGACCCCAAGGCCTCTTCTTCTGCCCATGCTGATGATCTCAAGGCCCTCTCCTCTACTTGATTTTTAAACAACGCTTTTTTTTTTGGTACCCATTGTTTTGGTTTTGAAACTTGATGTTGGGCCTTCGTGCCTTTCTTTGTTTTTTGTAGAACTCTTATGGCCTCTTAAGGCCCGTGTTGGTGTCAAAAACCGTAATCTCGAAATCAACGTCTACGATAACTTCTGGAATCATTACTTTCCGCAAAAGTCATTTATTAAAACGGAAAGTCGTTTTTAATAAAACTCGAGAATCGTTTTATAATACTGAAAGAATCGTTTTATAAAACTCGAAGAATCGTTTTATAAAACTCGAGAATCGTTTTATAAAACTCGAAGAATCGTTTTATAAAACTCGAGAATCATTTTATAAAACTCGAAGAATCGTTTTATAAAACTCGAAGAATCGTTTTATAAAACTCGAAGAATCATTTTGTAAAACTCGAGAATCGCTTTATAAAACTCAAAGAATCGTTTTACGAAACCACAAAAAACCGAAACAGCCGTAAAACGCGAACTAGTCACGACTAGTTCGTCCATGGGCGAACTAAGAGGCACTCGACTAGTTCGCCCATCGGCGAACTAAGCTGGCCCGGCTTATTTCGCAGATGGGCGAACTAGGAGGCACTCGACTAGTTCGGCCATCGGCGAACTAAGCCGGCCCGGCTTAGTTCGCCCATCGGCGAACTAGGAAGCAGTCGACTAGTTCGCCCATCGGCCGCGCCTCGATCTCCCGCATTCCCGATTTGAAACTTACGTCTTTCGACACGGTCGCGTTCTGAACCACGGCCGAAACATCTCCCGTTCCATCTCGATCCGACTTATCGTTCGAATTTTACGATAATAACCGTAAAACTTCGCTTTCTCGATAAAGAACTCGAAGAAATCATATAAAACGGCAACGGTTAAACGAAACACCGAACATTGCCTAAACTATACGATTTATTCGAGATTTCTCGTTGAAATCATTAAAAACGCGTTTTTAATTAAAAACGTCAAGTAAATCGTAAAAAACGTGTTTTTAATAAAAAAATTCGAGTAAATCGTAAAAAATGTATTTTTATAAAAAGTCGAGTAAATCGTAAAACCTTACGATTAACTCGAGGAATTTATTAAAAACGATGTCAGATCAGGAAACGATCCTGTAAAAAGTCGGAAAACGAATTTATCGCAAGACGACCCGGAAGGACCTAAAACGCGATAAAAACCCATCTCGCGATCTTAACGGAATCTATCCCGAAGATTCGATAACGTTTTGACGGTTTATTCGCAGAAGGAAAATAAAAGGCAAGTTTGAAGATAAATAGAAGATTTCCGCAGAAGAAAAGGAAGGATCGAGAAAAATGGAAGATTCCCGAAATACTCAAATCCGGGCAAAATGGAAAGATCGAACTGTCAAGGCAAGGAGCATATAAACCAGAGGCGTAGGGCAGAAGAGGGGGACGAAAGAAACACCTAAAAAGACGGCTGCTAGCTTAGAAATTTAGGACTTAGCGTTTTGAATAGCAATCTGGATCCTTAGAACGTTTCGGTGTCTAAGTTCTTCAAATCTTCTTGTAACAGTTGTCGATTCTTCATTTAATAAAAGCTTTCATACAAGTTCTTATTCCTTTGTTCTTCATTGTTCATCCATATTCTTTTAAATTCGTTTGTTTTAGTGATTTCTGCAGAGATCCAGGACCTCGGGAAAATTAGGGTTTCATCTTAAGTTTCCATATTTGACGGAAAATCGACAGTGTGGATTTCGGTTCCCACAGTTTGGCGCTAGAAAGAGGGGGGGTCGGATTCTCTTACACAATAATCGCTAAAACGAACGAGAAATAACATCCCTAATCTGAACGGCGACGTCATCTCATTCGAGAAAAGAGCAACGATCGATTCGGTCAAACCTCTCAACGATCTTCTCGTTATTGAGCTGACGATCCGAAATATGGATGTCGCAAGGATATTAGTCGATACCGGAAGCTCGGTTGATATCATCTTCAAAAATACTCTCGAGAGAATGGAAATCGATATGTTTGAAATCGCGGGAAACGTAAGCCCGCTAGTAGGACTCTCAGGAGAAATCACCATGACCCAAGGAACGATCAACTTGGTAGTTCGCGCCGGGAGCATAGTGAAAACGTCGAATTCGAAGTCGTCGACCGATACGTGTCTTACAACGCAATCGTAGGGACACCGTGGTTAAATTTGATGCAAGCGATTCCGTCAACGTACCATATGTGTCTCAAGTTTCCGACTCCATACGGGATCGAGACTATATGGGGAAATCGAAGAACCTCGCAGGTTTGCTACGCCGCAGATTTAAAACGAAAAAATCTGCCGGTCGATACCTCTTCCAAAAAGAAAAAGAAGTTGACGTCCCTCGACAATGCCCCAGAGCAAGATAAAATGGAACTCTTCTGGTAGTTGCGAGCGGCCGAGGCTTTGGAAGGTAAACGCGAGCCAACCTGCGAACCCGTCGTCTCAGTATGCATCGACGAGAATTTTCCAGAACGCTGCGTCGAAATCGGTGCGAACCTGAGCGAAACCTTAAAAGTCGAACTCTTGACATGTCTGAAACGAAACTCGAACACGTTCGCTTGGACTGCGGAAGACATGCCAGTGATCGACATAAACATCACATGTCATGAACTCAACGTTGACCCGACATCCAAACCCGTCAAACAAAAAGACGAAAGCTGGGGCCGGAACGCGCCGAAGCGGTCAACAGCGGAGTCGACAGACTCCTCAAAGTAGGATCGATCACAGAGGTTCGGTATCCTGACTGGCTCGCCAATCCCGTTGTCGTAAAGAAAAAGAACGGAAAATGGCGAGTCTGCATCGATTTCACCGATCTTAAAAAAGCGTGTCCGAAAGATAGCTATCCGCTGCCGCACAGTGATCGCTTACTCGAGGCAACCGCATGCAACAAACTTTTCTCGGGATACAATCAGATCATGATGAATCCCGACGATCGGGAGAAAACCGCATTCATAGCCGATCGTGGAACCTATTGCTATAAAGTGATGCCTTTCGGTCTAAAGAATGCTGGCGCGACTTACCAACGACTCGTCAACCGAATGTTCTCTGAACAACTCGAAAATACAATGGAAGTATACATCGACGATATGCTCGTGAAATCACTCGAAGAGCAAGACCATGTCGTACACCTCCAAGAATGTTTCGAGAGGCTCAACCTTCATAACATGTAGTTGAACCCGGCAAAGTGTCGGTTTGCCGTTGCGTTCAGAGAATTTCTAGGGTACCTCGTCACTTACCGCGGGATCGAGGCTAACCGAAACAAATCACGGCGCTAATAGAGATTGTCTCCCCCAGGACGAAACGCGAAGTACAAAGACTGACCGGCAGGGTCGCAGAACTTAACCGTTTTATCTCGCGATCAACGGACAAATGTCTACCTTTCTACGAAACATTGAAGGGAAACAAAAAGTTCGAATGGTCAGAAGAATGCGAGAAAGCTTTCCAACAGCTGAAACATTACCTAGCTACCCCGCCAGTACTCGTGAAGCCCGTAGAACGAGAACCATTATTCCTCTATATCGCGGTATCGACAACCGCCGTGAGTGGCGTCCTTATTCGGGAGGAACGCGGTGAACAAAAACCGATCTTCTACGTAAGTAAGACACTACTAGACGCGGAGACGCGATACCCGATGATGAAGAAATTGGCTTTGGCAGTGGCCATGTCCGCAAGGAAACTGAGACCGTATTTCCAATCACACACCATCGTCGTTCCCACTTCATTCCCTCTCCGCACCATTTTGCACAGTCCCAGCCAATCGGGAAGATTAGCAAAATGGGCGATCGGGCTGAGCGAGTACGATATTGAATATCGCGAGACTTGC
Organism: Eruca vesicaria subsp. sativa; assembly: GCA_932364175.1. Taxonomy (NCBI): domain Eukaryota; kingdom Viridiplantae; phylum Streptophyta; class Magnoliopsida; order Brassicales; family Brassicaceae; genus Eruca; species Eruca vesicaria. Next base: position 325,903 of record CAKOAT010088488.1, on the reverse strand, counting down.
GCGAAATCACAAGTACTCGCAGACTTCATAGTGGAACTCCCGACGGGAAGTACGTTCAACCAAGAGCCGAACTCGACCTGGATCTTGTACGTTGACGGATCCTCGTCCAAACAAGGTTCTGGGATTGGCATCCGACTTGCATCCCCGACGGGAGAAGTATTGGAACAATCATTCCGATTAATTTTCCACGCTTCAAAAGCCGAGTATGAGACCTTGATCGCAGGACTACGATTAGCTCACGGACTGAAGATTCGTAACCTTCACGCGTACTGCGACTCCCAACTAGTGGCTAGTCAATTTAGCGGGGAATACGAAGCAAGGGACGAAAGAATGGAAGCGTATCTGATCTTGGTAAAAGATCTAACTCAGAAGTTCGATCAATTCGCTTTGACTAGAATTCCTCGAGCGGAGAACGCCCAGGCAGACGCCTTGGCCGCCCTAGCATCCAGCTCGGATCCTGGTATGAGCAGGGTAATTCCCGTTGAATTTATCGAACACCCTAGCATCGGACCGCCCATAGCCGTAAATCTGATCAATGAACCAGAAGAAGATGTGGAGGAGAGCCACCCGGCCGAAGATCAGTCCGATTACGAATTCAATCGTCCGTGGATGGAAACAATCCTCACATACATAACCAACGGAGAACTTCCATCGGAAAAATGGGCGGCCCGAAAGATAAAAACCCAACCCGCACGGTACGTCGTAATGGACGGAGAACTTTACAAATGGAGGTTCTCCGGACCACTGATGACTTGCGTGCAAGGGGAGAAAGCACGGCGGGTTATGCAAGAAGTGCACTCCGGATCTTGCGGAAACCATTCTGGCGGGAGATCCCTCGCAATAAAATTTAAGCGCCACGGATATTTCTGGCCGACGATGGTAAAAGATTGCGAAGATTTTTCGCGAAAATGCGAGAAATGTCAGCGGCACGCGTCGATGGACATAGTCGGGCCAATGCACGCATCAAAAAAAAAACACTTCCTTCTGGTTCTGACCGATTTCTTCTCTAAATGGGTCGAAGCCGACTCTTACGCAAGCATCAAAGACGCCCAGGTAGAAAGTTTCGTATGGAGGAACATAGTCTGTAGACACGGAGTACCATACGAAATCGTGACGGAGAATGGATCTCAATTTAACTCGACTAGATTCGAAGGCAACGGACAAGCCGAGACTATTAATAAAACTATCCTCGACGGCCTCAAAAAACACCTCGACGCCAAAAAGGGAAAGTGGGCCGAAGAACTCAAAGGAGTTTTATGGTCGCACCGCACAACCCCGAGGCGAGCAACGGGTGAAAGTCCTTTCGCTCTCGTATACGAAACGGAATGCATGATTCCTGCGGAAGTCGAATTTCCAGGAGTACGTAGAAGACTGCTCCCAGAAAGAGAAGAGGCGAACAATTTAATGCTTCTCGACCTGATTAACGAACGGCGGGATCAGGCACTCGTTCGAATTCAAAATTACCAGCAAGCGGCCGAAAAGTACTATAACGCAAACTTACGTAACCGCAGATTTCACGAAGGCGAGCTAGTCTTACGAAAAGTCTTCCAGAACACCGCAGAACGAAATGCCGGTAAACTAGGAGCAAATTGGGAAGGACCGTACAAGGTCATAAAAGTAGTCCGACCCGGAGTATACAAAATCGCAAACATGCAGGGCATCAAAATTCCCAGATCCTGGAACGCGATGCACCTCAAAAAATACTATCATTAGGCGGTGCGCCCGTAGAAAACTGAACTACGAGACGGCTTGATCCCCTCGAAAGGGTATATAGGCATCTTGTCTCAAGACAAGACCAGCTGTCCCCCTCGTTCAAAATGGGGGAGTGGGTGAGTATACGTATACTCGTATACTCCCATAATTTCAAAACTCGAAATTTCTCAAACTTCTTCGGCAAACGCATCGAAAGAAAAAACAAAATTCTGAATGTAGCGAGACGTCGCCAATGTTCGGACAAACATTCCTCTTCAAAAACAACAAACAGTCTGTCCGCGACTATAAAATACACAAAACTTCTTAACACACGTATCCTTCGCGAAGGCCCAAACTGCGCAAACATCTATCGCTTAAAAATAGTTCGCTGCTGATCACAACGAACTCGCAACAGTCGTAAACAAACTTAAGTTATCTCGTAGAGATAGCTCTCGAACACCCGACACAAGGGTAATAGCGCTATAAAAGAAATCCAAACTTTTGGTCAGCACTTCCGGGAACTTAGAAATTGTTCCTGGTGAGATGCTCGGTTCCAACCAGACGAATCGTATAAGCCGAGAACCTATCGCGGATTCTAAATCGGTATGGAATCAGGTTAAAATCGCAACGGGTAAAACGAAAGCCGACTAGTCATCGCACAGCCTTAAACCGAAAGTAAACCTAGGTCTTGCCCTAAACCCAGCACACTGGTCGCTAACGTCTCAAGGCATGAATCGAGATCCTAAAGGCATGTCTCCTCGTCATATCTAAACGCTCACTCGATTTACCAAACATCCTACAACGGGCAAACGAACAAGGCGATCTACTAAGGGAACGGAATGCAAGACGACAACTCGCGGACCTCCCGCAATATCAACTCAAAACAGAAGGTTTAAATAAAAACCGATTATCCATTACGAAAATAAAAAGTTGCCGAAGCAACAAGGGATTCAAAAGCCATAGTAGGCCAGTCCCGAACAAGTACAAAAGCCGCACTCGGCCAAATACATAAAAATCTAATTTTTAAAAGAAAGTCTCGTAAGAGACTACAACTTCAAACATCCTCCGCATGCGGAGCCTCATCCTCATCCATCGCATTACGTTCGCCCTCGACAGCAACCTCCGGGTCGTCGCCATTGTCCGCATCGGACTGAGGTACGGCAGCAAGAGTCGGATCGGAATCACTTCCCTCGACAGGAATAGATCTTTCAGTCACACGGACAGCCGATTCCTCGAAACTCTTCATCTTGCGCTGAATTCTGCGCAGCTCCGAAGCCTTGGATTTCTTTCCATCCTTCGCCTTGATCAGAGAGACCGCGGTCTTTCCAAGATCGCGCTGCAGATCGCTAATCCGAGCTTCGAATCGAGACACCTCCGCGGAACGCACATCTTCTATCGCCTTCAGTTTCCCCTCGAGCTGAGCGGACTTCTACTGTGACACGGCTAACTCCTTGGCTAAACGCTCAACTTCGGACCCACATTCTTTGATCATCCCATCGATCAACGAAACAAACTGGAAAAATTAAGAAAGATGGTCAGCTACGAATATATTCTTGAAAACGTATGTTTGCGAACCTGTACCTTGGTATGCTGCTGTGACATCGACATCAAGCTCGGTATCTTGCTAGACGAAGCTCCGGTCTCGGAACCCTTCACGGCTCTCTTTCTCGTGGGAACATCAGGGCTCGGACGAGTTCTCTTGCGGCCTTTCTCTGAAGCGGGCAACGTCGCTCTAAGCGCTGGAAGTCCCAGGACAATCACCCTCTTGGCCGGAGCAGGAGGCCCTAGAATCGTGACTGGATCAGCCGCAGCAGGAGCTGCAGCCGGTCCAATTGCGGCAGGAGACATGACTGATTCGACAGCAGTAAGCGTCGCAACCGGTTCGCCCATGGTCGGAGACAAGACCGACTCCACCGTGGGGGGGGGGAGCTACGGCTATTCCGACCTCAGCAGAAGTAGCAACGTTTTCGGCTGCAAGGAGGGGCGAATCAGCAGGCGTACCCGACGGTTCGATAGTAGCGCCCGTCAAAGAATCCGCTGCCGTATCGGTCGTTTCGTCCAAAATAGCCTTGACCTCTCTCGAAAGGACGGATGGATCTACCAAAGGTACGTCACCCGACGCAGCATCTTTCTCAGCATCGCTACGGTCCATCTCGTCTTGAAACAAGAGAAACTCAGAAATCCGAGCATCCTGCGGATGTTCCGTAGGGTTTTCATTGGATGGGACCTCACAGTTTTGTTGATCACCCTGGGAAGAAGACATCTTAAAATTTTTCTAGAGAGAAGTTGGAGAGAAACTTGAGAGGTGGAAGATATGAGAAGTAATGATCCAATACTTATAGAAAAAAAAGATCTCTTCCTCGTAATGAGACAAATCTTAGCCGTAGATTCCGATTTAAAAACTAACTCCATCCGCCCGCAAAATTTCCTCAAGGAATTGCAGGCTGGGGGGCTAACTGTTGGTGTCAAAAACCGTAATCTCGAAATCAACGTCTACGATAACTTCTGGAATCATTACTTTCCGGAAAAGTCATTTATTAAAACGGAAAGTCGTTTTAATAATACTCGATAATCGTTTTATAAAACTCGAAGAATCATTTTATAAAACTTGAAGAATCGTTTTATAAAACTCGAGAATCGTTTATAAAACTCAAAGAATCGTTTTATAAAACTCGAGAATCGTTTTATAAAACTCAAAGAATCGTTTTATAAAACTCGAGAATCGTTTTATAAAACTCAAAGAATCGTTTTGTAAAACTCAAATAATCATTTTACGAAACCGCAAAAAAACCGAAACAGCTGTAAATCGCGAACTAGTCACGACTAGTTCGCCCATGGGCGAACTAAGCCGGAACTAAGCCGGGCCGGCTTAGTTCGCCGATGGGCGAACTAGGAGATACTCGACTAGTTCGCCCATCAGCAAACTAGAGATTTCTCGGATATCCCGCGCCTCGATCTCCCGCATTCCCGATTCGAAACTTACGTCTTTCGACACGGTCGCGTTCTGAACCACGGCCGAAACATCTCCCGTTCCATCTCGATCCGACTTATCGTTCGAGTTTTATGATAAAAACCGTAAAACTTCGCTTTCTCGATAAAGAACTCGAAGAAATCGTATAAAACGGCAACGGTTAAACGAAACACCGAACATTGCCTAAACTATACGATTTATTCTAGATTTCTCGTTGAAATCATAAACAACGTGTTTTTAATAAAAAACATCGAGTAAATCGTAAAAAAACGTGTTTATAATAAAAAAAAGTCGAGTAAATCGTAAATAACGTATTTTAATAAAAAGTCGAGTAAATCGTAAAACCTTACGAATAACTCGAGGAATTTATTAAAAACGATGTCAGATCAGGAAACGATCCCGTAAAAAGTCGGAAAACGGATTTATCGCAAAACGGCCCGGAAGGACCTAAAACGCGATAAAAACCCATCTCGCGATCTTAACGGAATCTAACCCTATGATTCGATAACGTTTTGACGGTTTATTCGCAGAAGGAAAATAAATGTCTAGTTCGAAGATAAAAGGCAAGTTTGAAGATAAATAGAAGATTTCCGCAGAAGAAAAGGAAGGATCGAGAAAAATGGAAGATTCCCGAAATACTCAAATCTGGGCAAAATGGAAAGATCGAACCGTCAAGGCAAGGAGTATATAAACCAGAGGCGTAGGGCAGAAGAGGGGGACGAAAGAAAAACCTAAAAAGACGGCTGCTAGCTTAGGAATTTAGGACTTAGCGTTTTGAATAGCAATCTAGATCCTTAGAACGTTTCGACGTCTAAGTTCTTCAATTCTTCTTGTAACAGTTGTCGATTCTTCATTTAATAAAGCTTTCATACAAGTTCTTATTCCTTTGTTCTTCATTGTTCATCCATATTCTTTTAAATTCATTTGTTTTAGTGATTTCCGCAGAGATCCAGGACCTCGGGAAAATTAGGGTTTCATCCTAAGTTTCCATATGTGACGGAAAATTGACAGTGTGGATTTCGGTTCCCACAGCCCATACTTCTAAGGATCATTGCTTTTGTTGTCGATTGAGATTTTAAGCTTCGATGCTCCGTAGACCTATCAAATATGTTCTGTCAAACCCTAGGATATTCAAGGCTTGTGGAGGAGAAGATCCTTAGGGCCTGGCGTGGATCCTGAGATTTCAGTTGGGCCCTGCATTCTTCGACTCTTATGTGGAGGTAGGAGGTTTCTTTTTGGAGGTTCCTCCGTGGAAGCAAGAACTCGTAGTTCTGATTTGAAGGACTCGTCGTCTGGGTATGGGTGTTCTAGAGGCTCGGTGCTCCGGCCCGGATATTCTCTTTGGGTCTGACGATCTATTACTGGGCCCGGGGGCCGGGAGTGTAAAATTCTGAATTTTGAACACTGGAACTCGGAAGCTCATTCTTTAACCCTGAGGTTAACTACTGGCCATTAAAAGTATAAACCAGTTGCTCGGGACCCTGAGGTCTGTTCTTTAATACAAGGATGATTATTTAGAACCCTGAGGTTTTCTGAGTAACTCTAAGTTGCTTGACCTGGACCCGGAGGTGAGTAGATAGGGGATGTAAAATTCGGGATTTTGAACATCGGGGACCCTGGGGTCGGACCCTGGGTCATTGTTTTGAGATCGTATTCTGCCCCGTTAGGTAGGCCACTACCGATCTCAAGTGAGAATGCAAAATTCAGGATTGTGAACATTAAGGGCCCGGAGGCTTGTTGGATCGTATTCTGCCCCCTTAGGTGGGCAAATACCGATCTTATGTAAAAATGTAAAATTTGGAATTTTGAACATTTGGGGCCCGTAGGCCCTTATCATCGAGATCGTATTCTGCCCCCCTTAGGTGGGTGACTACCGTTCTTGGGTAAGTATTCGCATTCTGCCACTTGGGCCACTATCGATATCCTGTAATGCTGCACTCTGCTTTGTGCAGAAAGCCACTCTCAGTCTTATATGTTTGTGCTGGGGTGGGTCTACTAGGAAGTAGTGAGCCACGTACCAGACTTTTTGCTTTCCGCGTCTGGATAAGTAGGATAGAAGTGCTCTTGGGGTTTTGTGCACCGTCTGCTCCCAGAAACCATGGGGCTGATCTTCAGTACTCTGCAGTTATACGTTATGCCCCCTACATCTCGTGTAGCTTGTGGGAGTCGATTTCACCCTACTGTCAAATAAATCGTAAAAAAGGAAACTTCGGGAAAACCCTAAGTTTCCAGAGGAACCGGCTATCTGCGAGAACCGCACAACGAAAATAAGATGACGAAAATTCTTAGAATTTAAATGAGAATAAACGAAAACAGAGAGCAAAGAGGTTCTTATTCCGAATCTGCGTAGAACTGGTACAAAAAGAATCGCCGAAAGCGTAAGACCTAGAAAACCCTAATTGAGACGCAGCTCGCTAACAGAAAAATGGAAAGATTCCTAAACGCTAGTTTTGGTGGTGAGAGCTCTGAATTTCGTGTGTATGCTTCTGCCCTAGACCTCCTCTTTATATACTCCTCATCTTGGCTATCCGATCTTTCCATTTCGCCCAGATTTGACTTAAATCGGGAACTTTCCATTCTTCTCGATCCTTCCTTTTCTTCTGCGGAAATCTTCTATTTCTCTTCAAATCTTCCTTTT
>CAKOAT010088488.1:302196-317665 GCA_932364175.1 Eruca vesicaria subsp. sativa | reverse complement strand
ACGATCTCTCGAGTTTTATAAAACGATCTCTCGAGTTTTATAAAACGATCTCTCGAGTTTCATGAAATGATCTCTCGAGTTTTATAAAACGATCTTCGAGTTCTTATAAAACGATCTTCGAGTTCTTATAAAACGATCTCTCGAGTTTTATAAAACGATCTTCGAGTTTCATAAAACTGCTGCGTTTACGCGTTTGCGGAGAATTTTGGCTATTGATTCCGTCGTACCGATTTTGACCCCAACATAGCTCGTAGCGTGTTTGATGCAGGGGCACTAGTACGTGTGGCCCCTTGTAGATTACGGCTCAAGTCCTCTACGCAGGGGCTGAGGTATTGTCGACATTGTATTAAGGTTGATCAAGTCTGTTCTAATTCGCATACCCAAATATTAATATATGTGAGAAACATGTCACGTAGATACAAGGACCGAGGTGCCCCTTGGGGCCCGGTCCTTCTTAGAGGTTTTGTATGTGAAACGTGTCACGTAGATGTAGGGTTCGCCAGGATCGAGGTGCCCCGTGGGGTCCAATCCAGCTAGTATGCCCCTTTTAAGTCCAGTGGAGTTTCTGTGGCTTTTTTAGTCGAAACTAAATTATGTTATGTAGGCTTAGTCCGTAGACGTTTTTTAGCATACATAGGAGCAGGAAACCAGTGTACTTAGAATATATATAGATAGCTAAGTATCTGTAGAAAACTCGATCCGGAGATCTAATTAGAAGTCGTAGAACTTGATCCAGGGCGTTCCAGCAGTTAGGTTGGGCCTTTCCTTTGCTGTCCCGCAGCTTGTAGGCTCCTGCCCCCTGCACCCCAATTATCTTATAAGGGCCTTCCCAACCTGGGGCTAGCTTCCCTGCATATTTATCTTTGATATGGTCGCAGACCCGTCGTAGGACCCAGTCACCTTGCTAGGAGGTCTTGGTCAAGACTTTCTTATTGTAGCTCCTGGCCACTTTCTGTTGATAGGAAATGTTTTTTCGTCGAGCAAATCCAGGCTGAGGGTCAGCAATTCGTCGTTTTTCTCCTGGGAGATGGGTCCGGAGACTGTCGTTCTGACGTGTACCTCTGTGGGTATAACTGATTCCATACCGTAGACTAGTAAGAATGGAGTCTCTTATGTGGCTGTTTTCAAAGTGGTCCGATAAGCCCAGAGGATGTAACTCTTCTGCCCAGCGCTAATGGGCTTTCTCCAGGCGTCTTGATCATGTTGACCACGGTATTGTTTGTAGATTCGGCCTGGCCGTTTGATTGTGGGTGCCACGGTGCGGAGAAAGAGAGCTTGATGTTCCACTCTTGGCAGAATTCTCTGAAGTCATGACTTTTGAACTGGGGCCCGTTGTCAGTGACAATCTCTTGGGGCGTGCCAAAGCGAGCTATCACATTCGTCCATATGAACTTCTTTATTTTCTCCGTAGTAATCGTGGCTAGGGCTTCAGCCTCTACCCATTTTGTAAAGTAGTTAGTTATTACGAGGAGGAATACCTTTTGCCCCGGTGCCATTGGGAACTTCCCGATGATGTCCATGCCAAATTTTCGGAAGGGCCAAGGGGAACTTACGGATTTTAGGTTCTCCGGAGGGAGGTGGGAGATCGGAGCAAGCCTCTGACACTGATCGCAAAAACGATGCATCCTAGAATAGTCCTAGTCCTAGTCAGGTTATTAACTCAGTCTTAATTCCATTTCATCTCAGTTTTGCACGAGTCCGGTTCTATAAATAACCGTAAGGACCCTATCAGGGAATAACGTAATCATTCTAGTCTATATGGATACTTAATCTATATCCTAATTCCCAATTGGAACTCAAGCATAACCATAAAACTATCCTAAATTCCAAGTGGAATTAAAAACAAAACTCCCACTGTTCTATGCCTATAAGCAGCTGGTTGATCAGAGAGAACTTGGCCCAAATCTAACATTGACGTCATGACTGGACTGATCTCGACTTGGTTAGAACCTCAGCTTAGTTCCGAAGAAACTAAACGGCCTGGCTGGACGGATTTATTTAGATAACGCTTCCTTGTAGCAATCGCAGAAAATCATCAATTGGACAACAATTGCATTTTACTCAAGGGTCGGTTTTGGAACAGGGGTCGGGCCCGGGGAACCTGAAGGCAGGGTCTGGGTCCCTGGGTCCCTTTGGAGCCGGGGTCTAGAGGCCGGTGCCCAGCCCAGAGGCTGGAGGAAACTGGTGCCTGGATATTTTTTCCCAACAGTTTACCACTTATTCCTTGATTTCACTGATGGAATCAAGGGATAAAATGTGTATGGCTGGACCGGAGTCGCTTTATCTCAGCAGATTCCCCTTAGGTAAGACATCGCTCTGAGGCGCCCTATCCCCCATGTCCTCGTGTAGGCCGGAACTGTGTTTGGAGCCTGGAGTAAGTCAAGTTTCCCTTGGTAAAATGGTGTTCTATAGGTATCTTCCAGACCTGGGCCCCTTAAGATTGATGACGCGGAGTAGTAAACTTTGGTCAGAGAAATGCTTGTTTCTTTTGGTTTTAGGGTAGGAAGAAATGGGCCACAAACCTAAACGAGGTGACGCCGTAGTCCTTTGGGCTGAATCTTTCGGGAGAAGGATATGGGTTTTTGGTTCTGGCCCATAATCATTTTGATTTTGGCGCTCATCTTTAGCGCGTGGCGGCCACCTCTTAAGGTTTCCTTCTTTTAGCTTCTCTCGCACCTTTCGATCTTCCCATCTTTTCTCTTCTTTCCTCCGGAGAATTCTATGGGGATCTTTCATTTTCTGGCGTTTGCCTCATTCTTGCAACAGGTAGCGATCCTTCTTTCTTTCCTTTTTTCCATTATCTAGGCATGTCCTCGGTGGGAGGTAGAGTTAGGTCTAGAAGAGGGATCGAAGTTGCAAACCCGGTGGAATTCCCTTCGCCGTCTGTTGATTCGTCAATGGAGAGCCCTAGGTCTGATTCCGGTGACGTGGTGAGGGAAATCGAGACTGGAGGGTCCTCGGGAATTAGTCCTTCTTCGAAGATAAGGACGAAGGAAATTAATGAGTGGAGGAGGAAGTACGATCTCTCAGGGGGAGTAGTCTTCCGTGCCCCGGACTCTCTTGAAAGAGTTTCGGATTTTGGGGTCGATGAGATGCCAGTTTACGAGGCCTACTTCGAGTTCGGATTTAGGGGTCAGGTGCCATCTTTGGTGGCCAACATATTGGAGTTTTTTCGACATATCTCCATGTCAGCTTACTCCTCCTGGAGACTTTTGATAGGAATTCAGAACCTAGGTGAGCTCAAGGACGTTGTTTTTGGGGTTAGAGAGGTCTTGTACTCGTATACTATCACTCCTATGCATATTGGTGGAGGCCGATATTATCTTTATCCAAGGCTTCAGAGTCCTATTGTTCGAGAGATTTCCAAAAGCGAGAAGAAGCTTCATCCCGTCTTTAGAGGATCTTGGGCCGAGAAATTTGCACTCATGAGCGTCTCCGGCTGTTCCACTATCTGGAACGTAGTTGGTAAGTAGTGGTAAACTTTTCAGTGAGTCGCCATTTTTATGCTAACTTCCTCTCCCTCTTTTGCAGATACTTCTCATCCTTAGACAGGTGAAGGGAAAGAGGCGGTTGGTCAAATTCTGAGGCTTCCTGAGGAGCGCTGTGGAGTTAATTTTCTTGTGAGCAAGGAGGTTCTTGAGCGTTGTAGCCTTTGGGGTAGGTTCTCTTAACCATCCTTGCTATTGGAAGCTTTTAGCTGAATATGTCTTGACTAGGTCGGGTTTGATTTTCAGGTAATATGTCGCAATCAACAGAGGAAGAAACGTTGTCGTCTTTCAATGAAGCGGTGAAGAGGTTGTCTGCCAAAAAATCAGCATCTAAGGCTACGGGGGCGGCTCAAGAATACGATGAGATTCAACTCCTCCGGTCTAGCAAGCGTAAGGCTCCGACCAGCGAGGCTCCTTCAGTCTCTAAGTAGAAGACGAAAGCCGAAGGAACCATATCAGGGGGCTTTCGTGCTGTTTCAGACGACTTGGTCGTAGCACTGGCTGATCTCAACGAGAGGGTATTCCCTGATATTCCATGCCGCCTCCCTGTGGGAGACTTCTCCAAATCCCCTTAATCCCTTCAGTATGGTCTCCTGGAGGTACGTAATCTTTACCCCTTGTAATGTCTGCACCTTTGGTTTATTGACGATTCTTTCTTTGTAGGTGACGTCCCACCTGTTTCATCTTGAGGGTATGATGAAAGAACGGGCCTCCAATCAAGAGAAAGTTGAAGCTTTGACGTCCAGACTTCGTGGGGAGGAGAATCGTGGTCTGGCCTGGGAGAAAGAAATCAAGTCTCTGCCGATCAGATTGAAGAAGCAGGAGAACGCTGGGGCTCTGGCCGCTAATGAGAATATTACTCTCAAGGATCAGGTTGAGGAGATAAAGGGAGAATTATGAGGGCTGAAGTTTGAAAAGGCGGACTTTGAGGATGAAAGGACTGTAACAGTACAAGGAGCTACGATGGTTGCTCGCTGGGAGTTGATGAGGGAGTGGTTCTGCGGACAGACTGACCACTCGAGGCCTCTTGAAGAGTTTGAGCGCTACAAGAAGGTAAAGGTTTCAGCAGTGAAGCGTCAAGGTTTACCTGCTCCTTCTTTTGAGGGTGAGCCTTCCATCAAGGAGACAGTAGCTCTCGAGGAGCCCGCTGTGCCTGTTAGCGACCCCAAGCCTCTTCTTCTGCCCATGCTGATGATCTCAAGGCCCTCTCCTCTGCTTGATTTTTAAACAACGCTTTTTTTTGTTTTTGGTGCCCATTGTTTTAGTTTTGAAACTTGATGTTGGGCCTTCGTGCCTTTGTTTTTTGTATAACTCTTATGGCCTCTTAAGGCCTGTACTTCTAGGGATCATTGCTTTTGTTGTCGATTGAGATTTTAAGCTTAGATGCTCCGTAGACCTATCAAATATGTTCTGCCAAACACTAGGATATTATAGGCTTGTGGAGGAGAAGATCCTTAGGGCCTGGCGTCGATCCTGAGATTCCTAGTTGGGCCCTGCATTCTTCGACTCTTATGTGGAGGTAGGAGGTTTCTTATTGGAGGTTCCTCCGTGGAAGCAAGAACTCGTAGTTCTGATTAGGAGGTAGGAGGTTTCTTATAGGGCAAATACCGATCTTATGTAAAAATGTAAATTTTGGAATTTTGAACATTTGGGGCCCGTAGGCCCTTATAATCGAGATAGTATTCTGCCCCCCTTAGGTGGGTCACTACCGTTCTTGGGTAAGGATTCGCATTCTGCCACTTGGGCCACTATCGAGATCCTGTAATGCTGCACTCTGCTTTGTGCAGAAAGCCACTCTCGATCGTATATGTTTGTCCTGGGGTGGGTCTACTGGGAAGTAGTGAGCCACGTACCAGACTTGCTGCTTTCCGCGTCTGGATAAGTAGGATAGAAGTGCTCTCGGGGTTTTGTGCACAGTCTGCTCCCAGAAACCATGGGGCTGATCTCAGTACTCTGCAGTTATATGTCATGCCCCCTACATCTCGTGTAGCTCGTAGCGTGCTTAATGCAGGGGCACTAGTACGTGTGGCCCCTTGTAGATTACGGCTCAAGTCCTCTACGCAGGGGCTCAGGTATTGTCGACATTGTATTAAGGTTGATCAAGTCTGTTCCAATTCGCATACCCAAATATTAATATATGTGAAACATGTCACGTAGATACGAGAACCGAGGTGCCCCTTGGGGCCCGGTCCTGCTTAGAGGTGTTGTATGTGAAACGTGTCACGTAGATGTAGGGTTCGCCAGGATCAAGGTGCCCCGTGGGGTCCGATCCAGCTAGTATTCCCCCTTTTAAATTCAGTTGAGTTTCTGTGGCTTCTTTAGTCGAAACTAAATTATGTTATATAGGCTTAGTCCGTAGACGTTTTTTTAGCATACATAGGAGCAGGAAACCAGTGTACTTAGAATATATATAGATAGCTAAGTATCTGTAGAAAACTCAATCCGGAGATCTAATTAGACGTCGTAGAACTTGATCCAGGGCGTTCCAGCAGTTAGGTTGGGCCTTTCCTTTGCTGTCCCGCAGCTTGTAGGCTCCTGCCCCCTGCACCCCAATTATCTTATAAGGGCCTTCCTAACCTGGGGCTAGCTTCCCTGCATATTTATCTTTGGTATGGTCGCAGACCCGTCGTAGGACCCAGTCTCATTGCTGGGAGGTCTTGGGCATGACTTTCTTATTGTAGCTCTTGGCCACTTTCTGTTGATAGGAAATGTTTTTTCGTCGAGCAAATCCAGGCTGAGGGTCAGCAATTCGTCGTTTTTCTCCTGGGAGATGGGTCCGGAGACAGTCGTTCTGACATGTACCTCTGTGGGTATTACTGATTCCATACCGTAGACTAGTATGAATGGAGTCTGTTGTGTGGCTGTTTTCAAAGTGGTCTGATAAGCCCAGAGGACTCCATGTAACTCTTCTGCCCAGCGCCAATGGGCTTTCTCCAGGCGTCTTGATCATGTTGACCACGGTTTTGTTTGTAGATTCGGCCTGGCCGTTTGATTGTGGGTGCCGCGGTGCGGAGAAGGAGAGCTTGATGTTCCACTCTTGGCAGAATTCTATGAAGTCATGACTTGTGAACTGGGGCCCGTTGTCAGTGACAATCTCTTGGGGCGTGCCGAAGCGAGCTATCACATTCGTCCATATGAACTTCTTTATTTTCTCCGTAGTAATTGTGGCTAGGTCTTCACCCTCTACCCATTTTGTAAAGTAGTTAGTTATTACGAGTATGAATACCTTTTTCCCCGGTGCCATTGGGAACTTCCCGATGATGTCCATGCCCAATTTTCGGAAGGGCGAGGGGGGACTTAGGGATTTTAGGGTCTCCGGAGGGAGGTTGGAGATCGGAGCAAGCCTCTGACACTGATTGCAGGACCTGGCATTTCTGAGGGCGTCACTGCCATTGTGGGCCAGTAGTAGCCGGCTCTTCTGGTTCTGAGCACTAGGCTTCGGTCGCTGGAGTGAGAGCCGCATTCTCCTTTGTGGAGCTCTTCTAGGATTTGGGCCGCTTCCCTAGGGGTGAGACATCGCAGGTATGGTCTTAAAAAGGACCTTCTGTATAGTTTTCTTTCGGTGATGCAGTATCTTGCTACTTGACTTTTTATTTTTTGGCTTTCGCCTCGATCTTCGTGGAGGAGGTCACGTACCAGGTAGTCGATTATAGGGGTCATCCAGGTGTCTCCCTCGTCGATGACGGAAATTTCTTCAGGGTCCCCTTCATGGTTAGTGGCTGGCCACTGGAGTACCGGCAAGAAAATGTTTATTTGGAAAGTGGTTTCTAGGGCGGACCCTAGATTGGCCAGAGCATCGGCTTGCAAGTTTTCTTCTCGAGGAATCTGATCATACTGGCGCCTTTAGCCTGGTAGTCACCTTGGACCTGGCTGATGATCAACTGGGAGTCGTTGAAGACCTGGATCTCCTCTGCTCCCATTTGCTTAGCGAGTGAGAGGCCTGCGATTAGGGCCTTGTATTCGGCTTCATTATTTGTAGCTTGGAAATTGCATGTCATCGCTCTTGATGCTGACTCACCGGTGGGGGAGGTTAGAACTAGGCCCACTCCTTCCCCTCTTGCGTTGCTGGACCCGTCGACGTGTAGGGTCTATTCTCCCATTCCTCCTGCTGAGCCTTGGAAATCCATTTCGGACTACGGGATCAGAAGCATGGATGGTGAGAATTAAGCGACGAATTCAGCGAGGACTTGTGATTTGTTGGCTGTAGCAGGCTTGAAGACTACGTCGTATTCCCCAAGCTCAATCGCCCACTTTGCGAGGCGACCTGACACCTCTGGTTTGTGGAGGACAGCTTTTATGGGGAATGAAGTGATTACCCTAATCTGATGGGCCTACAACTAGGGCCGGAGCTTGCGGGCCGCTGTAACCAGTGCTAGGGCTAGGTTTTCGAGGTTGCTGTAGCGAATTTCGGCGTCCAATAAGGACTTACTCACCTAGTAGATAGGATGTTGTTTCCTTTCTTCCTCTCTCACGAGGAAGCCGCTTACTGCATGCTCGGACACGGCGAAGTACACTAGCAGTACCTCACCATCTAAAGGTTTTGAGAGGAGAGGAGGTGTGTGAGATAGGATTTGAGGTACTTGAGAGCGACTTCGCACTTATCGTTGTTGGGGTCAAAATCGGTACGACGGAATCAACGGCCGAAACTCCCCACAGAAATATAAAAGGAATTTTTTCGTAAAACCCGAAGAATCGTTTTATAAAACTCGAGGATCGTTTTATAAAACTCGAGAACCGTTTTATAAAACACGAGAATCATTTTATAAAACCCGAGGATCATTGCTTTTGTTGTCGATTGAGATTTTAAGCTTAGATGCTCCGTAGACCTATCAAATATGTTCTGCCAAACACTAGGATATTCTAGGCTTGTGGAGGAGAAGATCCTTAGGGCCTGGCGTCGATCCTGAGACTCCTGGTTGGGCCCTGCATTCTTCGACTCTTATGTGGAGGTAGGAGGTTTCTTATTGGAGGTTCCTCCGTGGAAGCAAGAACTCGTAGTTCTGATTTGGAGGTAGGAGGTTTCTTATAGGGAAAATACCGATCTTATGTAAAAATGTAAATTTTGGAATTTTGAACATTTGGGGCCCGTAGGCCCTTATAATCGAGATAGTATTCTGCCCCCCTTAGGTGGGTCACTACCGTTCTTGGGTAAGGATTCGCATTCTGCCACTTGGGCCACTATCGAGATCCTGTAATGCTGCACTCTTCTTTGTGCAGAAAGCCACTCTCGGTCTTATATGTTTGTGCTGGGGTGGGTCTACTGGGAAGTAGTGAGCCACGTACCAGACTTGCTGCTTTCCGCGTCTGGATAAGTAGGATAGAAGTGCTCTCGGGGTTTTGTGCACAGTCTGCTCCAAGAAACCATGGGGCTGATCTCAGTACTCTGCAGTTATATGTCATGCCCCCTACATCTCGTGTAGCTCGTAGCGTGCTTGATGCAGGGGCACTAGTACGTGTGGCCCCTTCTAGATTACGGCTCAAGTCCTCTACGCAGGGGCTGAGGTATTGTCGACATTGTATTAAGGTTGATCAAGTCTGTTCCAATTCGCATACCCAAATATTAATATATGTGAAACATGTCACGTAGATACGAGGACCGAGGTGCCCCTTGGGGCCCGATCCTGCTTAGAGGTGTTGTATGTGAAACGTGTCACGTAGATGTAGGGTTCGCCAGGATCAAGGTGCCCCGTGGGGTCCGATCCAGCTAGTATTCCCCCTTTTAAATTCAGTTGAGTTTCTGTGGCTTCTTTAGTCGAAACTAAATTATCTTATATAGGCTTAGTCCGTAGACGTTGTTTAGCATACATAGGAGCAGGAAACCAGTGTACTTAGAATATATATAGATAGTTAAGTATCTGTAGAAAACTCAATCCGGAGATCTAATTAGACGTCGTAGAACTTGATCCAGGGCGTTCCAGCAGTTAGGTTGGGCCTTTCCTTTGCTGTCCCGCAGCTTGTAGGCTCCTGCCCCCTGCACCCCAATTATCTTATAAGGGCCTTCCCAACCTGGGGCTAGCTTCCCTGCATATTTATCTTTGGTATGGTCGCAGACCCGTCGTAGGACCCAGTCTCATTGCTGGGAGGTCTTGGTCATGACTTTCTTATTGTAGCTCTTGGCCACTTTCTGTTGATAGGAAATGTTTTTTCGTCGAGCCAATCCAGGCTGAGGGTCAGCAATTCGTCGTTTTTCTCCGGGGAGATGGGTCCGGAGACAGTCGTTCTGACGTGTACCTCTGTGGGTATTACTGATTCCATACCGTAGACTGGTAAGAATGGAGTCTGTTGTGTGGCTGTTTTCAAAGTGGTCCGATAAGCCCAGAGGACTCCATGTAACTTTTCTGCCCAGCGCCAATGGGCTTTCTCCAGGCGTCTTGACCATGTTGACCACGGTTTTGTTTGTAGATTCGGCCTGGCCGTTTGATTTTGGGTGCCGCGGTGCGGAGAAGGAGAGCTTGATGTTCCACTCTTGGCAGAATTCTCAGAAGTCATGACTTGTGAACTGGGGCCCGTTGTCAGTGACAATCTCTTGGGGCGTGCTGAAGCGAGCTATCACATTCGTCCATATGAACTTCTTTATTTTCTCCGTAGTAATTGTGGCTAGGTCTTCAGCCTCTACCCATTTTGTAAAGTAGTTAGTTATTACGAGGATGAATACCTTTTGCCCCGGGGCCATTGGGAACTTCCCGATGATGTCCATGCCCAATTTACGGAAGGGCGAGGGGGGACTTAGGGATTTTAGGGTCTCCGGAGGAAGGTTGGAGATTGGATCAAGCCTCTGACACTGATCGCAGGACCTGGCATTTCTGAGGGCATCACTGCCATTGTGGGCGAGTAGTAGCCGGCTCTTCTGGCTCTGAGCACTAGGCTTCGGTCGCTGGAGTGAGAGCCGCATTCTCCTTTGTGGAGCTCTTCTAGGTTTTGGGCCGCTTCCCTAGGGGTGAGACATCGCAGGTATGGTCTTAAAAAGGACCTTTTGTATAGTTTTCCTTCGGTGATGCAGTATCTTGGTACTTGACTTTTTATTTTTTGGCTTTCGCCTCGATCTTCGTGGAGAAGGTCGCGTACCAGGTAGTCTATTATAGGGGTCATCCAGGTGTCTCCCTCGTCGATGACGGAAATTTCTTCAGTCCCCTTCATGGTTAGTGGCTGGCCACTGGAGTACCACCAAGGGAATGTTCATTTGGCAAGTGGTTTCTAGGGCGGACCCAAGATTGGCCAGAGCATCGGCTTGCGAATTTTCTTCTCGAGGAATCTGATCATACTGGCGCCTTTAGCCTGGTAGTCACCTTGGACCTGGCTGATGATCAACTGGGAGTCGTTGAAGACCTGGATCTCCTCTGCTCCCATTTGCTTAGCGAGTGAGAGGCCTGCGATTAGGGCCTTGTATTCGGCTTCATTATTTGTAGCTTGGAAATTGCATGTCATCGCTCTTGATGCTGACTCACCGGTGGGGGAGGTTAGAACTAGGCCCACTCCTGCCCCTCTTGCGTTGCTGGACCCGTCGACGTGTAGGGTCTATTCTCCCATTCCTCCTGCTGAGCCTTGGAAATCCATTTCGGACTACGGGATCGGAAGCATGGATGGTGAGAATTAAGCGACGAATTCAGCGAGGACTTGTGATTTGTTGGCTGTAGCAGGCTTGAAGACTACGTCGTATTCCCCAAGCTCAATCGCCCACTTTGCGAGGCGACCTGACACCTCTGGTTTGTGGAGGACAGCTTTTATGGGGAATGAAGTGATTACCCTAATCTGATGGGCCTACAACTAGGGCCGGAGCTTGCGGGCCGCTGTAACAAGTGCTAGGGCTAGCTTTTTGAGGTTGCTGTAGCGAATTTCTGCGTCCAATAAGGACTTACTCACATAGTAGATAAGATGTTGTTTCCTTTCTTCCTCTCTCACGAGGACGCCGCTTACTGCATGCTCGGACACGGCGAGGTACACTAGCAGTACCTCACCATCTAGAGGTTTTGAGAGGAGAGGAGGTGTTGTGAGATAGGATTTGAGGTACTTGAGAGCGACTTCGCACTTATCGTTGTTGGGGTCAAAATCGGTACGACGGAATCAACGGCCGAAACTCCAAGCAGAAATATAAAAGGAATTGTTTTGTAAAACCCGAAGAATCGTTTTATAAAACTCGAGGATCGTTTTATAAAACTCTAGAACCGTTTTATAAAACTCGAGAATCGTTTTATAAAACCCGAGGATCATTTTATAAAACTCGAGAATAGTTTTATAAAACTCGAAGACTGTTTTATAAAACTCGAGGGTCGTTTTATAAAACTCGAGAATCGTTTTATAAAACTCGAGGATCATTTTATAAAACTCGAGAAGCCGTTTTATAAAACTCGAAGATCGTTTTATAAAACTCGATGATCGTTTTATAAACTCAAGAAGCCGTTTTATAAAACTCGAGAAGCTGTTTTATAAAACTCGAAGATCGTTTTGTAAAACTCGAGAAGCCGTTTTATAAAACTCGAAGATCGTTTTATAAAACTCAAAGATCTTTTTATAAAACTCGAGAAGCCGTTTTATAAAACTCGAAGTTCGTTCTATAAAACTCGCGAAGCCGTTTTATAAAACTCGATGATCTTTTTATAAAACTCGAAGAATCGTTTTATAAAACTCGAGAATTGTTTTATAAAACTCGAAGAATCGTTACATAAAACTCGAAGAATCGTTTTATAAAACTCGAGAATCGTTTTATAAAACTTGAAGAATCGTTTTATAAAACTCGAGAATCATTTTATAAAACTCGAATAATCGTTTTATAAAACCCGAAAATCGTTTTATAAAACTCGAGAATCGTTTTATAAAACTCGAAGAATCGTTATATAAAAATCGAAGAATCGTTTTACGAAACCGCAAAAAACCGAAACAGCCGTAAAACGCGAACTAGTCACGACTAGTTCGCCCACGGGTGAACTAAGCCGAGCCGGCTTAGTTCGCCGATGGGCAAACTAGGAGGCACTCGACTAGTTCGCCCATCGGCAAACTAAGTCGGCCCGGCATAGTTCGCCGATGGGCGAACTAGTCCCGTCCCGTCTAAATCGCCATTGGGCGAACTAAGAGGTGCTGACTTTGCCCCACTGGTTCTTTTCGCCTAGTTCGCCATATGGCGACCTAGCCAAACTGAACTAGCTCGCCGTACGTCGAGCCGACCATCCCGAGCCTCGATCTCCCACATCCTTGATTCAAGGCATACGTCCTTCGACATGATCGTATTCCGAATCACGGTCGAAATGTCTCCCGTTTCGTCTCGATCCGTCCTATCGTTCGAGTTTTACGGTAAAAACTGTAAAACTCTGTTTTCGCGAAAAGAACTCGAAGAAATCGTATAAAACGGTAACGGTTAATCAAAACACCGAACGTCGACTAAACTATACGATTTATCCGAGATTCTTCGTTAAGATTATAAAAAATGCGTTTTTAATAAAAAACGTCGAGAGAATCGTAAAAAAACGGCATCAGTTCAGGAAACGGTCTCGTTAAAGTCGTAAAATGGTTTTTATCGTAAAACGGCCCGAAAGGTCCTAAAACACGATAAAAACCCATCTCGCGACGTTAACGAAATCAAACCAAAAGATACGATAACGCTTTGACGGTCTACTCGCAGACGGAAGATAAAAGGCAAGTTTGAAGATAAATAGAAGATTTCCGCAGAAGAAAAGGAAGGATCGACAGATATGGGAAGTTCCCGAAATATTCGGTTTCGAGCAAAATGGACAGACGAAAACCGCCTAAGGAGGAGTATATAAGGAGGAGGCATAGGGCAGAAGCTGAGGGACGAGTTTTCAGAGCTTTCACCACCAAACTTAGCATTTAAGCAATTTTCCGTTTTCGTTATCGAGCTGCGTCTCAACTAGGGTTTTAGTCTTAGATTGCTAGAACTAAGAATTTCGCCGACGGCTCACACAGCTAAGGCAACTCTCGTTGTAATCGTTCTTACGCGAATTCGGAATAAGAATCCTTCTTGCTCTCAGTCTCGTTTTTCTTTTTATATTATACAATTTATTCATATTAATCGTGTTCTTGGTTATTTGTCGTTGGCTTTTGCAGAGATCCGGTTCCTCTGGAAAATTAGGGTTTTCCTAACTTTCCTTATTTTACGAAAATCGACAAGTGTGAATCTCGGTTCCCACAGTTTGGCGCTAGAAGGATGGGGGGTCGGATTACTCTTACTCATAGCCGCAAAACACTTGACCAAAACGATGTCTGGATGTATGAAAGACAAAGTCGCAACTCGCAAAGAGACGCTGGTAAAACAACTCCAGCAGCGACTGCTCCTACAGAAACCGCTCGCGCAAACGCTGTAGTACTCAACAAAATCGAAAACCTAATCGCGACTCTTCGCCACGGAAAGAGCAACAAAACAAGCTCACGATTTCTATCTCAGACCACTAAGGGCAACGATAAAATCTATCAAACCCCATAGTGTTTTTCTTATTTCCGAGTTGGACAAATCTCACGCGTTAAGCAAAAGACCTGTTCCGAGAACCTTTCGGGAAAATAAAACTTGTTCTCCCAGAAACCGCGGAACAAACCGTAACTTACTCGCGAAATAAATCCTAGCATACTCGCGGAAAACCCTAGGTTGTTCGCGGAAAAACCCTAGGTTACTCACGGAGAAATCCCTAGGTTACTCGCGGAGAAAGCCCTAGGTTACTCGCGGAAAAACCCTAGGTTATTCGCGACAAAACCCTAGGTTGCTCGCGGAAGAACCTTAGGCTACTCGCAGAATCGGGCAATACTATCCAGCCGAAAGGACGGTGAGTTGGCCAAGCAACCTAGCTTGCCATCTTGGCGAGCTGACCGTCTTTCCAACTCGTCCCAGAGGCACTGACTTTTTCCCGAGGGTCCGCAAAATCCAACTCATAGCTATGGTGAGCCGGACCGTACTCTAAACAATAATCGCACTGCTTTTCGTTTCATCTCAATCAAAGTTTTCATTGAGGTTTTACCACGAAAACAAGATAGCTTGATGAATTGGGACTGTGCTCGCCGACTCACCATTAGGCAACTTGGACAAGCTCAATGGATCCAAAACATCTCCATCTCGAATCTTGATCGAGACGCTTTTCGTTTTGTCTCAATCGGACTTTCCGTTGAGATTGTACGACGAAAACAAGTCAACTCGACGAATCGAGATCACCCGCGCCAATCGTCTTAGCTCGCCGAACGTAGAGCTAGCTAGCTCGCCATACAGCGAGCTGACCCAAGCGCCTGGCTCGCCCATGAGACGCTGACTTCGCCCCAAGGGTTGTTACAATCCAGATCGCCACACGACGAGCTGAAAGGGTTCACCCAACTTGCCTTACGTCGAGCTGAACCAATCCTCGAGTTCTCTCGAAGTCTTGATTGCACTGATTCTCGTTTCGTCTGAACCGGAACTTCCATCGGGATTTTACGATAAAACCGCAAAGACTTATTTCTTCGTATAAGTTCGAATCAATCGTCTAAAATGGCAACGGTTGACTTAAGACCAAAGTTGGCTAAACTATACGAGAAATCTGAACTCTCTAAACCTAATCCAATCATAAACACGTGATTGATTTTTTCGATATACAAAGCGCACCTAGTCGGTCAAATAAAACCAAGAAACAAGAACACGAGCTCCGATGGTTAAGTCTTCTCCCCGCTCTGATACTCTCGCTGGTAATTCGTCGAAGACCGGTAAGTCAAAAGACGAAGAACGAAGTATAGACGACCCCAAATCATCGATGAAGCTAAGGTACGTCCGATTCGAAAATTTTATTAGACTTCTAATTTCTCGTAGGTAAGAAAAGAAAACGTCTTGTAAACTGCCAAGAAACCTAGAGAACTTAGAATTTAGAAGATAGTCTAGCGTGCTAAGTCGTAAGCAATTTTTGTCTATCTCGATTTGTTGTTCTCTAACCATTCAGGCATAACTCGCAAACCGATCCAATCTCTCGTACAACCGAGAAACGATCGCCACGCATTCAAACGTACTCATTTCCTAAAAG
>CAKOAT010088488.1:229771-292163 GCA_932364175.1 Eruca vesicaria subsp. sativa | reverse complement strand
ACCTCTCCGACCCCACGTGGTCGTAAAGAGCGGAATGCCACCCTCCTCGACCGACGCACCGTCGATACGAACATAGAAGAAATTCTTCTTCCAAGAAGTAGAAGGCGTTGAGCAGCCCGTAACAACTTCATCACGAGGGCTTAGAGTGATCCTCCGCGATTGCCCTGTAGGCTTTAACAGACCCTCGAGATGATCGACGATAAGGGTGATTCCCTGCTCATAACTTAGCGTCAAAAGACCGACGAGTTGCTTTAAACTTGGAGTAGTCAATTGACTAATCGACAGTCCCAGTCTGTGAAGGAAATGCACAATGACTTCCGGAATCGGAAACTAGAGGTGGCATTGTTGCAAGAAAATGTTGTAACACGTGAAAAAGCCGTCGGGCGCATCCTCGTCGCTCTCCCCGGCAAGTGGGGAACGAAACTCAACGGCCTCTGGGACTCGGCAGAATTCACGCATGTAATCAATGCTGTTAAAAAGCGTCAAGCTCGGACGTCCGGAAATTTGATCGACGTCCGACAAAGCTGGAACCCAAGTTCCAGGCCTAGCGAACCCCGACTTGTCTCCGATCGCCCAAAAAGCCTCGAGGTCCCCCGGATCGACTAACGGGGACGAATACTCTTCTTTCGGAGCCAAGGCTGGAGGCTGCGAACCGTTCCATCTCGGTCCGACTTACCGCTCGAGTTTTACGAAAAAAACCGTAAAAATTCGTTTTCTTGGAAAGAACTCGAGGAAATCGTATAAAACAGCAACGGTTAAACGAAACACCGAACATTGCCTAAACTATACGATTTATTCGAGATTTCTCGTTCAAATCATAAAAAACGCGCTTTTAATAAAACACGCCGAGTAAGTCGTAAAAAACGTGTTTTTAATAAAAAGTCGAGTAAATCGTAAAACCTTGCGATTAACTCGAGAAATTTATTAAAAAAACGTCAGATCAGGAAACGATCCCGTAAAAAGTCGGAAAACGGTTTTTATCGCAAAACGGCCCGGAAGGACCTAAAACGCGATAAAAACCCATCTCACGATTTCAACGGAATCAAACCCACAGATTTGATAACGTTTTGATGGTTTACTCGCAGAAGGAAAATAAAAGTCAAGTTTAAAGATAAAAGGAAGGTTTGAAGAGAAATAGAAGATTTCCGCGGAAGAAAAGGAAGGATCGAGAAGAATGGAAAATTCCCGATTTAGTTAAATCTGGGCGAAATGGAAAGATCGGATAGCCAAGGCGAGGAGTATATAAATAGGAGGTCTAGGGCAGAAGCAACACACACGAAATTCAGAGCTCTCACCACCAAAACTAGCATTTAGGAATATTTCCGTTTTTCTGTTAGGGAGCTGCGTCTCAATTAGGGTTTTCGTTCTTAAGCTTTTCGGCTACTCTTTTGTACCAGTTCTACGCAGATTCAGAATAAGAACCTCTTTGCTCTCTATTTCGTTTATTTTCATTCAAATTCTAAGTTATCGTTTTCTTATTTTTCGTTGTGCGGCTCTGCAGATAGCCGGTTCCTCTGGAAACTTAGGGTTTTCCCGAAGTTTCCTTTTTTACGATTTATTTGACAGTGAGTGGATTTCGACACCCACAGTTTTCAGAGCTTTCAGCACCAAACTTAGCATTTAGGAAATTTTCCTTTTTCGTTATCGAGCTGCGTCTCAACTAGGGTTTTAGTCTTAGATTTCTAGAACTAGGAATTTCGCCGACGGCTCACGCAGCTAAGGCAACTCTCGTTGTAACCGTTCTTACGCGAATTCGGAATAAGAATCCTTCTTGCTCTCAATCTCGTTTTTCTTTTTATATCTTTCAATTTATTCGTATTAATCGCGTTCTTGGTTACTTGTCGTTGGCTTTCGCAGAGATCCGGTTCCTCTGGAAAATTAGGGTTTTCCTAACTTTCCTTATTTTACGATAATCGACAAGTGTGAATCTCGGTTCCCACAACCATTCCATTGGAAATCCTTAGGATTTTTCAGGGTCTCGAAGAAGGCGTGAGATTTGTCGGAAAACCTGGAGGTGAACCTGCTCAATGCGGCCATCCGGCCCATTAGCCGTTGAACCTCCTTCACATTTCGAGGGGGAGGGATCGCCTGAATGGCTCGCACTTGTTTTGCATTGGCCTCGATGCCCCTGTAGGTGGCTATGTACCCTAGGAATTTTCTGAAGCTGACCCCGAATGAACACTTTGAAGGATTACGCTTCATGTTGTACTTCCTAAGGGTTACGAAGGCTTGTTGTAGGTGGGAGATGTGATCTTCTGCCTCGAGAGACTTGACCAGCATGTCATCTATGTAGACTTCCATGGTCTGCCCGACTTGTTCAGCAAACATCATGTTTACGAGCCTCCGATATGTAGATCCCGTATTTATTAGGCCAAATGGCATGACCTTGTAACAGTAGATGCCCCTTGGGGTCATGAAGGATGTCTTTTCCTGGTCGTCTGGATGCATGAGGATTTGGTTGTAGCCTTAGATGGCGTCCATGAAGCTCATGAGCTGGTGGTCTGTGGTGGTGTCGACGAGCTTGTCGATATGAGGTAGGGAAAAAGCATCCATGGAGCATGATTTGTTGAGATCGGTGACATCAGACCCTCCATTTCCCATTCTTTTTCTTGACCACGACCAAGTTGGCCAGCCACTCGGGATACTGAACTTCTCTTATGAATCCAGCGTCCAGCAGGTTCTTGACCTCGTTGTTGATAATTTCGTCCCTTTGGGGAACGAATTTCCTTCTTTTCTGTCGTACCGGGGTGAATTAAGGATCTACCTGCAGCTTGTGCATGATAATCTTGGGGTCGATCCCGGGCATATCCTCGTGAGACAAGGCAAAACAGTCGAAGTTGGAGCGGAGGCCATTTGACCTGTTGCCCCATCTGCCTTAGGACGTTCACCAGCTCGGGCTTTGAGATGGATAGGCGAGAGATGTCGGGCCATGTATATACGTTATCCCCTAGAGTCGAGGTAGGGGGCAATTCGGGAGCCTATCCCTGCTGTATCCTCTGGCCTCCCTTGGGGGGCTGGACTGGGACCCTTCATCGCGATTGTTCCTAAGCGGCCTGCTAGGCCTAGGTTCTTGCTTCTGCTGAGACTTGGCCCGACTCGTGACGTCTTCTTCCCATCTCACTTGGACCCAGACCCTAGATAGGACATATTTCATTGTTTTACACTGATACTTAGTTAGTTCCTTATACAGGTCCCCATCTGGAAGCAGGCCTCTTTTGAAGGCGGAGATAGATGTCCCTGGCGTTGCATTCGGGGATCGCTACCTTTTCTTGGTTGAATCGCGCGATGTAGGCCCGAAGAGGTTCGATCCTATGCTGGAGTACTTCGTAGAGGTCGTCGGAATTCTTTTCCAGGTTTCTGCTGCTGGCAAATTGCTCCACGAACTTGTCGCTGAGTTCCACGAAGGACCTTATGGATTTCGTGGGGAGATTGATGTACCACTGAAGGGAAGGAACGGTTAGGGTTGAGACAAAGCCCCTGCACATGGCAGGTTCTCTCAGCCCTCGGGGGATTTCTGCTGTTAGTATCCGTTGCTTGTAAAGGGCAACATGGTTGTCTGGATCGCTGGTCCCGTCAAAAGTCTTCATGGTAGGGAAGGAGAATATCCTTGGCATCTCGACCAAGGCGATCTCTTCCACGAAAGGCGTGTCGGAGTAGGAGTTAGGGTTGCTCTTTCTGATGGGGGGAGCCATGCCTGGAACCCTTATCACCATTGACTGGATGTTGTTGAAATTCTCGGAGAACATCTTCTCGAGATACGCCACGGTGGCTGGATCTGAGATCAAGGGGTCATCGGGTGAGTATTCCTCGTCCTTCA
The DNA here is from genome assembly GCA_932364175.1 of Eruca vesicaria subsp. sativa. Classification (NCBI taxonomy): domain Eukaryota; kingdom Viridiplantae; phylum Streptophyta; class Magnoliopsida; order Brassicales; family Brassicaceae; genus Eruca; species Eruca vesicaria. The sequence continues at coordinate 288,346 of CAKOAT010088488.1, read as the reverse complement.
TATCGAAGTCACTGCTTAGGTTCACCTGTGTCCTTCTTGTTTTTGCTTCCTTGCCTTTAGATTCCTTGTTGTCGGGAGCTGTAAGCTGAGTTGCTCCTTCTTTGTCGTCAGGAGTCTCGAGGGAGGTCATGGTTCGGGCTCGGTTTTGAAACCTCCGACGCTTGTTGCTGTTCTTTCCGAGATCTTGGTTCTCCTCTTGGAGAAGATGATTTTCGGCTTCGAGTACCCCTACTTTCTCTGTGCTTCGTTGCAGTTATTGAGTATGCTCGTCGAGTTTAGCTTTTAAGATTTGAACTTCTTGGAGAAGCTCTAGGCTGTCCTCGGCTGTTCCTCGAGCCTCGTGAAGCTCGGTTATTTCTCCTCGAAGGGCGTTGAGCTGACCGATGAGCTCGGCTTCTCTTGGAGTAGCTCTGATGGGTTCGGCTGAGTCTTCTGGTATCATCGTCACATAGTTGGATTACTCCCCTCCTTCTAGTATTTTTGTGTAGGGTCATCTTAGTACTACGGAACACAAGAAGGTTCAAGTTAAGATACAGAGAAGCAAAGGTGTTCGTAAGAGATAAGGAGAAATTATGAGGAACTTGTACTAGATAAACAAGAAGCAAGTAGAGAAAGAGAGATCTTATTGATTATTCGATGGAGGCTACAATATTGTTGTAAGAACCCTAGCTGTCTAGATCTACTCCCTCAATCTATAAGTGTTGATCCCTTATTATAGGGTTTGAGTTCCCCTTATGTAGATGTATATGTCGGTTTGCATTAGGTTAAACTCTTCCTTGTATGGAGAACTTCCATTTTACTCAAGGGTCGGTTTTGGAACAGGGGTCGGGCCTGGGGAACCTGGCCGCTGCTGAGAATATTACTCTCAAGGATGAGGTTGAGGAGCTAAAGGGAGAATTATGCGGGATGAAGTTTGAAAAGGCGGACAATGAGGATGAAAGGACGGTAGCAGTACAAGGAGCTACGATGGTTGCTCGCTTGGAGTTAATGAGGGAGTGGTTCTGCGGACAGATATGTTCTTGAGAAATTTGTGCGCTACAAGAAGGTAATGGTTGCAGAAGCGAAGCATCAAGGTTTTCCTGCTCCTTCTTTTGAGGGTGATCCTGCCATCAAGGAGACGGGAGCTCTCGAGGAGCCCGCTGTGCCTGTTAGCGACCCCAAGGCCTCTTCTTCTGCCCCTGCTGATGATCTCAAGGCCCTCTCCTCTTCTTGATTTTTAAACAACGCTTTTTTGTTTTTGTTGCCCATTGTTTTGGTTTTGAAACTTGATGTTGGGCCTTTGTGCCTTTCTTTGTTTTTTGTAGAACTCTTATGGCCTCTTAAGGCCCTTACTTCTGGATTATTGCTTTTGTTGTCGATTGAGATTTTTAGCTTAGATGCTCCGTAGACCCATCAAATATGTTCTTCCAAACGCTAGGATATTCTAGGCTTGTGGGGGAGAAGATCCTTAGGGCCTGGCGTGGATCCTGAGATTTCTGGTTGGGCCCTGCATTCTTCGACTCAGATGTGGAGGTAGGAGGTCTCTTATAGCAGGTTCCTCCGTGGAATCATGAACTCAGAGTTCTGATTTGTCGGACTCGTCGTCTGGGTATGGAGGTTCTAGAGGCTCGGTGCTCCGGCCCGTATATTCTCTTGGGTCTGACGATCTATTGCTGGGCCCGGGGGCCGGGAGTGTAAAATTCTGAATTTTTAACACTGGAACTCGGAAGCTCATTCTTTAACGCTGAGGTTAACTACTGGGCTTTAAAAGTATAAACCAGTTGCTCGGGACCCTGAGGTATGTTCTTTAATACAAGGATGATTATTCAAAACCCTGAGGTTTTCTGAGTAACTCTAAGGTGCTTGACCTGGACCCGGAGGTGAGTAGATAAGGGATGTAAAATTCGGGATTTTGCACATCGGGGACCCTGGGGTCGGACCCTGAGGTCGTTTTTTTGAGATCGTATTCTACCCCCCTTAGGTAGGCCAGTACTGATCTCAAGTTAGAATGCAAAATTCAGGATATTGATCATTCATGGCCCGGAGGCTTGTTGGATCGTATTCTGCCCCCTTTAGGCGGGCCACTGCTGATCTTATGTAAAAATGTAAAATTCGGAATTTGTAACATTTGGGGCCCGTACGCCCATTATCATCGAGATCATATTCTGCCCCCTTAGGTGGGCAACTATCGAGATCTTGTAATGCCGCACTCTGCTTTCTGCAGAAAGCAACTCTCAGTCTTATATGTTTGTGCTGGGGTGGGTCTACTGGGAAGTAGTGAGCCACGTACCAGACTTGCTGCTTTCCACGTCTGGATAAGTAAGATAGAAGTGCTCCCTGGGTTTTTTGCACCGTCTGCCCCCTGAAACCATGGGGCTGATCGCAGTACTCTGCATTTATACGTCATGCCCCCTACATCGTGTAGCTCGTAGCGTGTTTGATGCAGGGATTGCGGCACTAGTACGTGTGGCCCCCTTGTAGATTATGGCTCAAGGCCTTTACGCAGGGGCTGAGGTATTGTCGACATTGTATTAAGGTTGATCAAGTCTGTTCCAATTCGCATACCCAAATATTAATATATGTGAAACATGTCACGTAGATACGAGAACCGAGGTGCCCCTTGGGGCCCGGTCCTGCTTAGCGGTTTTGTATGTGAAACATGTCGCGTAGATGTAGGGTTCGCCAGGATCGAGGTGCCCTGTGGGGTCCGATCCAGCTAGTATGCCCCTTTTAAGTTCAGTGGAGTTTATGTGGCTCCTTTAGTCGTAACTAAATTATGTTTTATAGTCTTAGTCCGTAGACATTTTTTAGCATACATAGGAGCAGGAAACCAGTGTACTTAAAATATATAGATAGCTAAGTATCTGTACCAAACTCGATCCGAAGATCTAATTAGAAGTGGTAGTACTTGAGGTGCAGGGCGTTCCAGCAGTTAGGTTGGGCTTTTCCTTTCCTGTCCTGCAGTTTGTAGGCTCCTGCCCCCTGCACCCCGATTATCTTATAGGGGCCTTCCCAACCTGGGGCTAGCTTCCCTGCAGATTTATCATTGGTATGGTCGCAGACCCGTCGTAGGACCCAGTCTCCTTGCTGGGAGGTCTTGGTCCTGACTTTCTTATTGTAGCTCCTGGCCACTTTCTGTTGATAAGAAATGTTCCTTAGGTGTGCGGCCTCTCTTTTTTCGTCGAGCAGATCCAGGCAGAGGGTCAGAAATTCGTCGTTTTCCTCCTAGGAGATGGGTCTGGAGACAGTCGTTCTGACGTGTACATCTGTGCGTATTACTGATTCCATACCGTAGACTAGTGAGAATGGAGTCTCTTGTGTAGCTGTTTTCGGAGTGGTCCGATAAGCCTAGAGGACTCCATGTAACTCTTCTGCCCAGCGCCCGTGGGCTTTCTCTAGGCGTTTCTTGATTATGTTGACCACGGTTTTGTTTTTAGATTAGGCCTGGCCGTTTGATTGTGGGTGCCGCGGTGCGGAGAAGTAGAGCTTGATGTTCCACTCTTGGCAGAATTCTCTGAAGTCATGACTTGTGAACTGGGGCCCGTTGTCAGTGACAATCTCTTGGGGTGTGCTGAAGTGAGTTATCACATTTGTCCATATAAACTTCTTTATTTTCTTTTTAGTAATCGTGGCTAGGGCTTCAGCCTCTACCCATTTTGTAAAGTAGTTAGTTATTACGAGGAGGAATACCTTTTGCCCCGGTGCCATTGGGAACTTCCCGACGATGTCCGTGCCCCATTTTCGGAAGGGCCAGGTGGAACTTAGAGATTTCAGGTTCTCCGGAGGGAGGTTGGAGATCGGAGTGTACCTCTGACACTAATCGCAGGACCTGGCCTTTTCTGAGGGCGTCACTGGCCATTGTGGGCCAGTAGTAGCCGGCACTTCTGGCTCTGAGCACTAGGCTTCGGCCGCTGGAGTGAGAGCCGCATTCTCCTTCGTGGAGCTCTTCTAGGATTCGGGCCTCTTCCCTATGGGTGAGACATTGCAGGAATTGTCTTGAAAAGGAACTTCTGCATAGTTTTCCTTCGTTGATGCAGATCTTGCTGCTTGCCTTTTTATTTTTTGGCTTTCGCCTCGATCTTCGGGGAGGAGGTCGCGTACCAGGTAGTCGATTATAGGGGTCATCCAGGTGTCTCCCTTGTCGATGACGGAGGTTTCTTCAGGGTCCCCTTCCTGGTCAGTGGCTTGCCACTGGAGTGCCAGCAGGGGAATATTAATTTGGCTAGTGGTTTCTAGGGCGGACCTTAGATTGGCCAGAGCATCGGTTTGCGAGTTTTCTTCTCGGGGAACTTGGGTAAGCTTGCAACTCTGAAATCTTTCGATCAAGCACTTCCCTACGGCCAGGTATCTGATCATACTGGCGTCTTTGGCCTGGTAGTCACCTTGGACCTGGCTGATGATCAACTTGGAGTCGCTGAAGACCTGGATCTCTTGTGCTCCCATTTGCTTAGCGAGTGAGAGTCCTGCGATTAGGGCCTCGTATTCAGCTTCATTATTTGTAGCTTTTAAATTGCATCTCATCGCTCTTGATGCTGACTCACCGGTTGGGGAGGTTAAAACTAGGCCTACTCCTGCCCCTCTTGTGTTGCTGGACCCGTCGACGTGTAGGGTCCATTCTCCCATTCCTCCTGCTGAGCCCTGGAAATCCATTTCGGACTCGGGGATCAGAAGAATGGATGGTGAGAATTCAGCGACGAAGTCAGCGAGAACTTGTGATTTGATGGATGTAGCAAGCTTGAAGACTACGTCGTATTCCCCAAGCTCAATCGCCAGCTTTGCGAGGTGCCCTGACACTTCAGGTTTGTGGAGGTCGGCTTTTATGGGGAATGAAGTGATTACCCTGATCTGATGGACCTAGAAGTAGGGCCGGATCTTGCGGGCCGCTGTAACCAGTGCTAGGGCTAGCTTTTCGAGGTGGCTGTAGCGAGTTTCTGCGTCCAATAATGACTTACTCACATAGTAGATAGGATGTTGTTTCATTTCTTTCTCTCTCACGAGGATGCCGCTTACTGCATGCTCGGACACGGCGAGGTAGAGTAGCAGGACCTCACCATTTAGAGGTTTTGAGAGGAGAGGAGGTGTTGTGAGGTAGGGTTTGAGGTCGTCGAGAGAGAGTTCGCAGTTATCGTTCCATTTGAAATCCTTATGATTTTTCAGGGTTTCGAAGAAGGCGTGAACTTTGTCGGACAACCTGGAGATGAACCTGCTCAAAGCGGCCATCCGGCCTGTTAGCCGTTGGACCTCATGGCTCGCACCTGTTCTGGATTGGCCTCGATGCCCCTGTTGGTTACTATGTACCCCAAGAATTTCCGTAGCTAACCCCAAAATAACACTTTGAAGGATTAAGCTTCATGTTGTACTTCCTGAGGGTTACGAAGGCTTGTTGTAGGTGGGAGATGTGATCTTCTGCCTCGAGAGACTTGACCAGCATGTCATCTATGTAGACTTCCATGGTCTGCCCGATTTGTTCAGCAAACATCATGTTCACGAGCCTCTGATATGTAGATCCCGTATTTATTAGGCCAAAGGCATGACCTTGTAACAGTAGATGCCTCTTGGGGTCATGAAGGATGTCTTTTCCTGGTCGTCTGGATGCATGAGATGGCGTCCATGAAGCTCATGAGCTGGTGGTCTCCGGTGGTGTCGACGAGCTTGTCGATATGAGGTAGGGGAAAAGAATCCTTGGAGCATGATTTGTTGAGGTCGGTGACATCTATGCAGACCCTCCATTTCCAATTCTTTTTCCTGACCACCACCATGTTGGCCAGCCACTCGGGATACTGAACTTCTCGTATGAATCCAGCGTCCAGCAGGTTCTTGACCTCCTTGTTGATAATTTCGTCCTTTTCGGGAGCGAATTTCCTTCTTTTCTGTCGTACCAGGGTGAATTGAGGATCTACCTGGAGCTTGTGCATGATAATCTTGGGGTCGATCCCGGGCATATCCTTGTGAGACCAGGTGAAACAGTCGAAGTTGGAACGGAGGCCATTTGACATGTTGGACCATCTGCCTTAGGACGTTCACCAGCTCGGGCCTTGAGATGGATGGGTGAGAGATGTCGGGCCATGTATATATGTTCATCCCCTCGAGTCGAGGTAGGGGGCGATTCGGGCGCCTGTCCCTGCTGTATCCTCCGGCCTCCCTTGGGGGCCTGGACTGTGACACTTCATCGCGATCGTTCCTAAGCAGCCTGCTAGGCCTAGGTTCTTGCTTCTGCTAAGACTTGGCTTGACTCGTGACGTCTTCTTCCCATCTCACATGGGCCCAGACCCAAGATAGGACATCTTCCATTGTTTTACATTGATACTTAGTTAGTTCCTTGTACAGGTCCCCATCTCGAAGCATGCCTCTTTTGAAGGCGGAGATAGCTATCCCTGCATTGCATTCGGGGATCGCCACCTTTTCTTGGTTGAATCGCGCGATGTTGGCCTGAAGAGGTTCGATCCTATGCCTGAGTACTTCGTAGAGGTCTTCGAAATTCTTTTCCAGGTTTCTGCGACTGGGAAATTGCACTACGAACTTGTCGCTGAGTTCCACGAAAGACCTTATGGATTTTGTGGGGAGATTGATGTACCACTGAAGGGAAGGACCGGTTAGGGTTGAGCCAAAGCCCCTACGCATGACAGGTTCTCTTAGTCCTCGGGGGATTGCTGCTGTTAGCATCCGTTGCTTGTAGAGGGCTACGTGGTTATCTGGATCGCTGGTCCCGTCGCAAGTCTTCATGGTAGGGATGGAGAATTTCCTTGGCATCTCAACCAAGGCGATCTCTTCCACGAAGGGCGTGTCGGAGTAGGAGTTAGGGTCGCTCCTTCTGATGGGGGGAGCCTTGCCTGGAACCCTTTCCACTATTGACTGGATGGTGTTGAACTTCTCGGACATCTTCTCGAGATACGACATGGTGGCTGGATCTGAGATCAAGGGGTCGTCGGGTGAGTATTCCTCATCCTCCATATCGGAGTCAATGCTGAGGTTCACCTGTGTCCTTCTTGTTGATGCTTCCTTGCGTTCAAGTTCCTTATCGTCGGGAGCTTGTGGGCACCGAAATTCACACTTGTCGATTTCCATTAAATATGGAAACTTAGGAAAACCCTAATTTTCCAGAGGAACCGGATCTCTGCGAAAGCCAACGACAAGTAACCAAATAAATGCGGAAAAATATGAAAAACGCTATAAAACGAGTTACAAACATAAAACCCTAGATCTAGTCGAGTCGCAGCTCGATAATGAAAGACGAAAAAAGATAAGAAAAAAGGTTAGATTGATGATATACCATGATTTTGACCCACTTTTGGTCATGGAATTCATATGTTTTTATGAATATTTACTACAATATAGAGTCTATTTAGAGTATTTACAGGTTCAGGTACGTTCTGGAGAAATATGGTGATTTTGGTGTCTTTTGGAGCCTTTAAGTGCAGAACTGCGCAGACGCGTCAGATGTTTAGATATGGATGGGGACCTTCCCATGGTGTGATTTATCTGATCTTTTGACACAATATATAGCTCTGAGTTATCTTTCCAATGCCACCAGTTTGAGGTCAATCCAACGGTTATATCAGAAGTTATGCCCAATTTACTGAAGAGTGGTCAGTCTGCCTCGCGAGAGAAGGCTGCCGAGAAGATATGTGCATGTCGATCGATGAGAGACACTTCATATCGATCGATATGGATTCTAGAATGCGGGCCAAGTATATTTCGTGACCAACTGAAGCCCAGAAGAAACCTAAATTACCAGAATTTTCTTTGGACGACCAGAAACCCTATTTATGTTATTTTGCAAGCCATTGTTGATGGCTATGCTACGGTATCTACGCTTTCTTTTCATATTTTGTTTCATTGTTCTTAGTGAGGAGAGAAGAGGGGAACTCCTTCAGAGTCCTCTTGGAACTCCATTGAAATTATTTTTATTTTCTTATTCTATTATTATTCAGACTATGATTTTTGTTTCTTCTATCATGTCTGAGTAGTTCATCTTGTTAGATTTAGGGATTTCATGAACTTAATGTTAAAACTTAATATCAATTAGGATTGCTAGAATATCTATAGATCTCTACATCAGGGTGATTTGTAATACTAGGATCTGGAGTAATTAGGATACCACGATAGTGTGACTGATTGCTTGAACTTAGATTCATAGGACAATTGACATACACGAAAGTGCAGTCAATTAACGGAACCCGAATCCAGCTGGATTAGATACTTAGGCGCATATGAGAATTTGGTCTAGGAATCTAGTTGAACATAATCGATTAGGTCGTTAATTCTTGTCTGAGGTAATATCGATCGATACTCAGGCCATAGTATCGATCGATACTCACTTCTTGTTCGCATGCGAAAGGTGGAACAAGGACTTAGAAATCTGATTAGTAATTACATCGATAGATGAATTACTTACTTATTAAAATCGAGTTCTAGAATGAATCTATAAGCTGTTAGCATCTTGAATTTTTGTTTTGAATCTGTTGATTGATAAATCCCTAGGTCTAGCTATTTCTCTTTACTGTTTATAAACTCAACCAATCGAACAACTACTTTGTTCACATTGCTTTTATTTACTGTTTTATAAGTTGTTTACCTAGCTTAACCTTGATTCCTATAGTCTATTGTGTGCTCCTGCTCTCTGTGGATTCGATCCCTAAGTACTACGATTGAACCTCTTATTTGAGAGAGTAATTCACTCCTTAGGGTTAAACATTTGAGTGATATCAAATTTGGCGCCGTTGCTGGGGAGCAAGGATTCGCCATTAGAGTTTATTGATGGGTTTAGTCTAGGTTTTATTTACTGTTATAGTTACTTACTGAAATTTTTTTCTTGTCTTTCAGGTACATACATGTCTATCAGTACCAGAAGCAGCAAGGAGGAATAATTTTCACCTCAGATCCTACAAGATTGGAGCGTTCGATCTGCAAAGAAAAACGTTCCCTAACGATCGATAACAACACCAGTATATCTATCGATACTCGCCAACCACAGTCGACCAATACTCGCCCACCCACATCGACCGAAGATACCCTTCTGTCGAACGATATTTCCCAACCAACATCAATCGATACTTCACCTCTAAGATCGATCGATACTGAGCAGCGAGACATGGTTGCGACGATATCACTTGTACGAGCTGAGAATGGAGACCTGCATGACCAGGAAGGTCATCTGTGTAATGCAGCAGGTCAGAAGATAGATAGAGAAGGAACTGCAATCCTTGAGCCATCTGCTACCACGAAGGATGCTAGAGTTTCTCGCAAGAGAACGCTAGCAGAGTTGATCAGGCCTGGAGAGTTATATACCAACATGTCTGCTATCCGAATACCTCTTGAAGTCCCAGAATTTCCAGTACACCCTAAACACCTCCTTCATGTGAGTGAGCACCCTTATTGCGGTCTGCCTCATGAAAATCCCCTAGACCATATGCAGACACTAGAAGACTATACGTCTGGAATCCAGAAGAATGAAGCAACGAAAGATTACATCATCTGCAAGCTGTTCACATATTCACTTTCTAGGGATGCTAAACGTTTGCTAAGGTGTCTACGACCAGGATCTCTCACTACATGGAATGATGTAAGGAATGAATTCATTAATTAATTCTTCAATGATGCAAGGGCTGAAGAGATAAGAGATAAGATTTGGACATTCTCTCAAGGACCTACAGAAGCTTTCAGAAGCTCTTGGGAGAGGTTTATAGGATACCAAAAGGATTGTCCACATCATGGTTTTACAGAGATCCAGTTATTAAAGAAGTTCTACAGGGGCGTTGATGTAAGATACGATGTTATGATGGACACTGCAAGCGATGGAAACTTTCAGACAAGGACCATAGAGGAAGCTAAGAGGCTGATTGAGAACATGGTGTCTAGCAACAGTGTCACAAATCTGGATATACACAGGGTAAAATCAGCTGCAAAGGATAGTGACAAGAATGTTGAGGCTGAGATTGGTTCTGTACATTAAGTCTCATGTGTGCAACACGCTACATACTAGGATGAGGATGAGATGGAATTTATGCTAGAGAAGCTTTTGAAACAACAGCAAGAGATGACTGAGCGTTTAAATCTGAAATTGGCTTTTCTCTGCAATGATTAGAATGGAAGGTTAGAAACCTTAGATAGCCATTTTCAGATCCTACACACCCAAGCTTATCATACTGCAGAAGCTGTGAAGCAAGAAGCTTTGGTCAAAAAGAAACCTGTGAAAAGTGAGAGGCACCAGGTTGATGACATCCTATATATGAGAAGGAGAAGCTGGAAGAAGATGCTTTTCAAGTCGAAAGCTCCATGTCTATAGGCAGCTCGTATTGGTGTCGACCGATATCAACACCCGAGCATCGACCGACACCAACACCCGAGCATCGACCGACACCAACACCCGAGCATCGCTCGACATCATCACGAGAGCGTTGACCGATACAATCTGATATACATCGATCGACACCAGTTTTGGGATCAGATAAGTATGTTGGCATTCAAAACCACTCCGACTTTACCGCTCAACACCCACATCCTCCCACCCTACTTCGAGTTAACACAGCTGCCGTCGATCGACAGGAGAAGCAGAACGTCGATCGACAGGAGAAGCAGAACATCGATTGACATGAGAAGTAGAACATTGATCGACAGGAGAAGAAGAACATCGATCGACATCCGCCCATGCCATGTCGAGTTAGTTTACCAGATCTTGATGCACACCGCTTGAAGGCAACTCGAAACCCATCTCAGACTCCAGTTTTCTTCAACACAAGAGAGAAGATGAATCATCAATCTGCAGAAGCACCAACGCAAGGGAAATCAACCTTAGCTGAAACCTCTTTTGTTGAGAATGTCGATCGACGACATACACCAGGTATCGAACGACAGCAGGGGGATGGATACGACACATAGAAAGCCAGGTAACGACAGATGAGATTCTAGCTGAAACGAGCGTGAAATCTAGGAAACCCTATATTCCCAAGCACCTCGGGAGAGAAATTAACAAAGTGGAACTTGATGGATTTCACAAGAGCGTGAAGAGGGTTCCTAAGGGTATGTCTTTCGAGGAGACCTACTATAAGTACAAACTTGGTAATTTCTTCAGAGAAAGCAGAAAGACAGATAAGGACATTGAGCTGCTATTCAACAAGATATGTCGTAAGCCTAATAGAACTCTGAAGAAGGAGCAAGATCCAGGGAAGTTCCTGATCCCATGCTGTATACATAACCATGATTTGCCAACCGCCCTCTGCGATACTGGATCTGCAGTAAGCATCATGGCAATAGACACTGTTGAAGTAATAGGATTAGAGGTGGAACATTCTAAAGATAGTTTCACTTTCGCAGACAACACCAGAGTTGATTCAGCAGGCTTCATCAAGAATGTTAAAGTGGAGATAGGGGATTGCACTGTTCCAGTGGACTTTCAGGTCATGGAGATTAAACCAGGCACAAAAAATTCGCTTCTCTTTGGAAGAGCCTTCATGGCTACAGTGGGAGCAGTTTGTGATCTTAAGAACAACAGGATGTGCCTAACTAATGTTGATGAAACTGTCTTCTATCATCCTTTGGAAAAGAAGACCGATGAGAAGTTTATTTCATGCATAGAGATGTTAGAAGATCCAGCACCTAAAGATGGTTCAAACCGCGAGTCGACAAAACCAGAATCAACATCGAGCGACAATCAACATTCAGCATCGGTCGACAAGTAGCCTTCAGAATCGATCGACACGAAGCATTCAGCATCGATCGATACCCTCTGTATTTCAGAACAGACAGCGACTGAAAATTCTAAGTCTAGGGGAAGGACAAGGAGTAGGAAGAAGAAAAAGAAAGGGAATGCGGATGCAGATTTCCTATCACTAGTTCTTTCACAAGGTCAAGAGGGAAGTCTTGAGTTTAAAGTGCGCTGCAGAGGAAGTTCTGAACCTTTTGCCAAAGTTAGAGTGTTATTTGATCCAGAGCTGAGAGATAAAGGAGAAGTATCTGCCAGAGCTTTTACCAACTACATCAACAAACTGAGGAAGAGAGACACTGAGACTTGTTCTGAAGCAAGTTCACATCTTCACCCGGACTAGATCAGATCTCCAGAAGTCAAGCTAATGACTAAAAATAAGGGCTGAGTGGGAGGCAACCCACTGTTAGGTAATTTTCAATATGGTTTTATTTTCATTTATTACTGATATTTTGTTTTCTAAGGATTTCAGGTATTAGGAAAAAGATTCAAGGAAGATGAGTTCTGCGCCAGCTATTGACAGACAACCGGCCGGTGTCACTCGACAGATCATCACAAGTATTGATCGCCACTTAACTGTGTTGATCGATACTCACATCCAAGCAGGTGTACAGTCTTTCTTTGTTAAATATTTTCCTTATGGTTTATTGTCCCACCAATCTTAGGCTGTATAACATTGGTCACAGTGTTATTTAAGTCTGGGGAAGGTTATACTAATATTATGTTTGAGTTAGATATTTAGAATAAAAACCCGAGTAGACAATTTCCTTGGATATCGACCGATTAGAGCATGTCGATATCAATCGATAATACATCACTTAGATCGACCGATGGTAACTCCTTTCCATCGATCGATACTTATTCCGGTCAGGTATATCATTCATACTTGTTAAATTTCGTACTTCTGCTTTATGATTTTCACCTTACCACCGACTGTATTACACTGGAGACAGTGTAATTTAAGTCTGGGGGGATTACTAACGTTTATCTACTTTATGAGTCTTATTTAAGATGTTTTCAAAAAAAATTTATTGAGTCAAGAAGGGGATTATGATATATTTCGATTTATTACTTGTCATCTAACCATTCTTTAGACCAGTCTTAGATTTACTGACCGCAAAAGTACTAGAGATACTAAAGTGGATCAACCTATCAACTATGTTTGCACTTGCTAAGAATGTTTGAAGGAACCAAAGCTGACCTCCAACCTAATATTGACTTGATTTGCTTGTTTTGGGGCTTGGTATATAAGGGATCGGAATCCTCCTGCAAGTCTGAAAGGTACAAGTCTGTAAATTTTTGGTTTCCTTCTCTCCTTCCTTTGGCATCCAAAAGGAGAAAAATAAAAAGATTGAGATGATTTCCTGAGAGGCAGAGGGAGAGGTACATTACCCATGACCCCACTATTCTAATTCAAAGGAATGATCACACATTGTGGAAGCGAGGGAGAGGTAGATTACCCATGACCCCACTATTCGCCTACACTTTGTCAGAAAAAAGCTACAAGAAGTAGAAAGATCAATAAGATGAACATCAGTTGTTCATTGGGATTGATATAAAAAAAAAAGAAAAAGAAAAATTTGGGATTCAGAGAAGGGAGATATAGGGAGAAAAGAAACCAAAATAAGACTGCCTATTTACTCAGAAACTTGCTCGAGTTGAATCCAAGTGTTCCTTGATCGATACTCCGAAGGTAAAGCCTGCACTTTTATTTTATGCAAGAAATGAGGTTAGTAGAGGGGATTGTCAGACAGGATCTGTTGAGTTGTTGACTAGGTGAATTTGGTTGCTATACTAGGATATTGTATAATGTGCTTCTAAGGTTAGGATGTTTATGATTTGGTTTGAACTACTAGAGAGATGGTGACTGAGTTTTTAAAATCTTTTGTGTTTCTGCTGTTTTCAAACCTCTTTTAGAGAGACTGCCTGTATGTTTTGCTTAAGGACAAGCAAAAGGGTAAGTCTGGGGGAGTTGATATACCATGATTTTGACCAACTTTTGGTCATGGTATTGATATGTTTTTATGAATATTTACTACAATATAGAGTCTATTTAGAGTATTTATAGGTTCAGGTACGTTCTGGAGAAATATGGTGATTTAGGTGTCTTTTGGAGCCTTTAAGTGCAGAACTGCGCAGACGCGTCAGATGTTAAGATATGGAAGGATACCTTCCCTAGTGCGATTTATCTGATCTTTTGACAAAAGATAGAGCTCTGAGTTAGCTTTCCAATGCCACCAGTTTGAGGTCAATCCAACGGTTAGATCAGAAGTTATACCCAATTTACTGAAGAGTGGTCAGTCTGCCTCGCGGGAGAAGGCTGCCGAGAAGATATGTGCATGTCGGTCGATGAGAGACACTTCATATCGATCGATATGGATTCCAGAATGCGGGCCGAGTATATTTTTTGACCAACTGAAGCCCAGAAGAAACCTAAATTACCAGAATGCCCTTGGACGACCAGAAACCGTATTTATGTTATTTTGCAAGCCATTGTTGACGGCTATGCTGTGCTATCTACGCTTTCTTTTCATCTTTTGTTTTATTGTTCTTAGTGAGGAGAGAAGAGGGGAACTCCTTCAGAGTCCTCTTGCAACTCCATTGGAATTATCTTTGTTTTCTTATTCTATTATTATTCAAACTATGATTTGTGTTTGTTCTATCATGTCTGAGTAGTTCATCTTGTTAGATTTAGGGATTTCATGAGCTTAATGTTAAAACTTAATATCAATTAGGATTGCTAGAATATCTATAGATCTCTACCACAGGGTGATTTGTTATACTAGGATCTGGAGTAATTAGGATACCACGATAGTGTGACTGATTGGTTGAACCTAGAATCATATGACAATTGAGATACACGAAAGTGCAGTCAATTAACGGAACCCGAATCCTGCTGGATTAGATACTTAGTCGCATATGAGAATTTGGTCTAGGAATCTAGTTGAACATAATCGATTAGGTCGTTAATGCTTGTCTGAGGTAATATCGATCGATACTCAGGCCATAGTATCGATCGATACTCACTTCTTGTTCGCATGCGAAAGGTGGAACAAGGACTTAGACATCTGATTAGTAATTACATCGATAGATGAATTACTTACTTATTAAAATCGATTTCTAGAATGAATCTATAAGCTGTTAGCATCTTGAATTGTTGTTTTGAATCTCTTGATTGATAAATCCCTAGGTCTAGCTATTTCTCTTTACTGTTTATAAACTCAACCAATCGAACAACTACTTTGTTCACATTGCTTTTATTTACTGTTTTATAAGTTGTTTACCTAGCTTAACCTTGATTTCTATAGTCTATTGTGTGCTCCTGCTCTCTGTGGATTTGATCCCTAAGTACTACGATTGAACCTCTTATTTGAGAGAGTAATTCACTCCTTAGGGTTAAACATTTGAGTGATATCAATTGATTTCGGACTGAACCTTATGAAAGGCTGCCTACGTACTCCTTTCGAGGATCAAGTCGAACGTAGTTCAGTTGGTAGAGCTGGACCAGAGATCGAACTGCCTGGGCGAGTTCGTCTAGTAATTGAGCGCAGTCATAGAAACCGAACTCGTCAAGAAAAAGCCTAAGTTTCTAAGTGCGGAAAATTCTAAGTCTAGAAAAGTTGTAAAAGTCTCAGATGAGAGCTCTGGATTTCGTCCCTTTGCTTCTGCCCTATGCCTCTTCCTTATATACTCCCTTCCTAGGCGGTTTAGCTTTTCCATTTTGCCCAGATTCTAGTTTAATGGGAATATTCCATATATCTCGATCTTTCCTTTTTTCCCGCGGAAATCTTCTATTTATCCTCAAACTTGACATTTATCTTCAAGTTTGACATTTATCTTCTTTCTGCGAGTAAATCGCCAAAACGTCGTCGTATCTTCAAGTTTGACATTTATCGCGTTTTATGACTTTCCGAGCCATTTTGCGATAAATCCGTTTTACGACTTTAGACGAGATCGTTTCCTGATACGATGCTGTTTTTAGATAAGTTTCTCGAGTTAATCGTAAACCTAAGCAATGTTCAATGTTTCGATTAATCGTTGCCGTTTTCTACGATTTACTCGGGGTTTTATAAAAAACGCGTTTTGTACGATTTTTACGAAAAATCTCGAATAAATCGTATAGTTTAGGCAATATTTGGTGTTTCGTTTAACCGTTGCCGTTTTATACGATTTCCTTGAGTTCTTTTCGAGAAAACACAGTTTTACGATTTTTATCGTAAAACTCAAACGATATGACGGATCGACACGAAACGGGAGACATTTCGATCGTGATTTGGAATACGATCGTGTCGAAGGACGTATTCCTTGAATCAAGTATGTGGGAGATCGAGGCTCGAGATGGTCGGCTCGACGTACGGCGAGCTAGTTCAGCTTGGCCAGGTCACTGTATGGCGAACTAAGCCGGTCTTGGCTTAGTTCGCCGTTGGGCGAACTAGTCTGGACAAGACTAGTTCGCGTTTTACGTCGGTTTCGGTTTTTCGCGGTATTGTAAAACGATTCTTCGAGTTTTATAAAACGATTCTCGAGTTTTATAAAACTATTCTTCGAGTTTTATAAAACGATTCTTCGAGTTTTATAAAACGATTCTCAAGTTTTATAAAACGATTCTTCGAGTTTGATATAACGATTCTTCTAGTTTTATTAAATGATTCTTCGAGTTTTATAAAACGATCCTCGAGTTTTATAAAACAATTCTCGAGTTCTATAAAACGATTCTTCGAGTTTTATAAAACGATCCTCGAGTTTTATAAAACGAATCTCGAGTTTTATAAAATGATTCCTCGAGTTTTATAAAACGGTTCTTTGAGTTTTATAAAACGGTTCTTTGAGTTTTATAAAACGATTCTCGAGTTTTATAAAATGATTCTTCGAGTTTTATAAAGCGATCCTCGAGTTTTGTAAAACAATTCTCGAGTTTTATACAGCGATTCTTTGATTTTTATAGAACGATCCTCGAGTTTTATAAAACGATTCTCGATTTTTATAAAACGATTCTTCGAGTTGTATAAAACGATCCTCGAGTTTTATAAAACGATTCTCGAGTTTTATAAAATGATTCCTCGAGTTTTATAAAACGGTTCTGAGTTTTATAAAACGGTTCTTTGAGTTTTATAAAACGATTCTCGAGTTTTATAAAATGATTCTTCGAGTTTTATAAAGCGATCCTCGAGTTTTATAAAGCGATTCTTTGATTTTTTTAGAACGATCCTCGAGTTTTATAAAACGATTCTCGAGTTTTATAAAATGATTCCTCGAGTTTTATAAAACGGTTCTTTGAGTTTCATAAAACGATTTCTTTATATTTCTGCGGGGAGTTTTGGCCATTGATTCCGTCGTGACTGATTTTGACACCAACAGTTAGCCGCCAAGCTCGCTAGAATCTTGAGCCTTTAGCGTAAGGTTCTTGCGAATGGTTAGACAGTTTTAGTTAAGTTAGGCGGAATTAATGGTCGGAAAGGTCCGTTGAAAGTGATATTTCCACTCTCCAGGGAGCGGAAGGCCTTTAAGATTAGGGCTGCGCCTTGTGAAGGCTGCCTACGTACCCTTTTGAGGGGATCAAGCCTTTCATAGTTCGTTTCGGAGTTAAGGTTCGTATGACCTGTTTCCTAGCAAGACCTTTACGGTCTAGTTATATGTCGTGTAGGAATTATCGAGCATATTGATGTCGATGGCATCTGGACCTTTGCTGTCCTTGAGACTAGCCTCGTAGGCCGTTTGGTCTGGCCGAGCGTGGCCGTTATAGTTTTCGGACTGGCCGTGTGCGGCTCTGAGTCCCTGCCGCTTTTGCGGCTTTATTAAAAACAGTTTGCGTTTTTAAGAGCGTGTTTTTATTCGTATGAATGTCGCGGGAAGAATATGAGTTGATATTGAGGGAGGTCCGCGAGTTGTCGTCTCGAATTCCTTTTTCCCTTAGTGTATCGCCTTGTTCGTTTGCCCGTTTTAGGATGTTTATTAAATCGAGTGAGCGTTTATATATAGACGAAGAGACATGCCTTTAGGATCTCGATTCATGCCTTGAGACGTTAGCGACCAGTGTGCTGGGTTTAGGGCAAGACCTAGGTTTACTTTCGGATTGAGGCTAAGCGATGACTAGTCAGCTTTCGTTTTGTCTGTTGCGATTTTAACCTGATTCCATACCGATTTAGAATCCACGATAGGTTCTCGGCTTATATGATTCGTCTGGTTGGAACCGAGCATCTCACCGGGAACAATTTCTAAGTTGCCCAGAACTGTAGCGCTATTACCCTTGTGTCGGGTGTTCGAGAGCTATCTCTGCGAGGTAACTTAAGTTTGTTTAGGACTGTTGCGAGTTTGTTGTGATCAGCAACAAACTTTTTAGGCGATAGATGTTTACGTTGTTTTGGCCTTCGCGAAGGATACGTACGTTAAGAAGTTTTGCGTAATTTTATACTCGCGACGGACTGTTAGGTCTTCCAGGAAATGACTTAAGGTATTTGTGTCGAAACACTAATCTCCGGGAGTCTGCGACGTCTCGCAGTGCCGAAAGTTGGTTTTTATTTTATATGCTGCGTTTTGTGTTCGGAAGTTTGCGGGCTCAAAGATGTTGCGCGGTGTTGCGAGGGTTTTGTCTTAACCCTGCTTTGCAGAAACACTTTGGTTTGTTTGCGGATATTCGCAATTAAAACTTACATTCCTGTTTGGATGTTAGGTAGTTTTATGATTTGTGCAAGAGCAATTAGGACTCAGAGGTCACGTAAGTTGTTTCCTCAAAATGAAGTGTTTTTCGTTACAGTGCTTTGTGAAGTGTTGACCCTTCGAGATTCGTACGGCTTTAGGAGCTCTGGTACGAGTGTTTTCTTATACGTCGGATTTGTAGGCAACTTCCTTCGGAAATAGAGTGAATCGCGAGAATACAGAACTTAGCCGATTTTCGACAAGTTTGCATTATCCGTTGAATGTAGTGGCTTGGCGTGAAGGTTGTGTTCAGCCACACAGCCAAAGTCGTATTTGGTAGAGGATTAGACCACGACACTTTCGTGCTATCGAAAAGGTCGAGTCAGTTTGTAAACTTGGCATTGAAGTGAAGCGTGATCGGACAATAGCCAAGTAGCGTTTGTCGAACTTGATATGCCAAGTATGCCCGAGGTTATAGAAAACGTTTTTCCGTTGTAGGTTTGATTTATACGATGAAAGTTTCGTATAAAATTTCCTTTGTATGGAAGTTGTTTTTTTTTTTTACTCGAGGGAGACAGAGCCTAAGAAGCTCGATGCAGAGCTCGTGCAGAGTCATTTGCGGGGCGGTTTCATTCTGGAATGTACTTCGGAGGAATGAGAGCGGATGCTCATGTACCAAAGGGCGAAAGAGTGAGATCTTTCAGATCGTGGCGCGAGGAAGAAAAGTTTATGTTGGCCGCCCAGTGCCGGATTGTATAGCTTGGTTTTTGCTATAAGGAAAGTACTTTTCGCAAAACCTATTACGTTTACTTTGAAAGTTACTTCGTTATGACATGATCCTGACTATATGAAGGATTTCTCGCGTAAGCAACGGGCGATGAATTTAGTAAATCGGCACGACGCATTGTGTTAACAATGTTTCCGCAGATTTTTCGAGAAACCTTTCCGCTTAGTTATTGATTCTTTGGTGATGGTTTTTTTGGAGTCACTCGCGGAGTTTTACCAAAAGTTATTTCACCGAGATCTAGTCGCAAAATGTTTTAGCGGGTTTCTCGGACGGAATGAATCACATGATCAGTCGGCGAGAAGGGAGGATGTGTTCTCTATTGCTGCTTTGTGTTCTCGATTTTTCTTTCGCTGCAAATGTTCTTGACATTATTCCGTGACTCACTTGGTTTGACGGAAAATGAGATCAATGCTTCGATGCCTAAAGATTTCTCATATAATTTTTTGATTCTTATACTTGTTTTATCAAGTTCGAGAAGATCTTTATGACTTTGGCAAATCATCGAGTTTAGCTCTAAAGTTTCGCAGAGATTTTCTAACCGCATGATTGCGACGAGAGATGCTGTATATTCCTCGAGATTATTTCCCAGACGGTTTGGGTCAGTCTTTAGCGCTTAGACGGTTTTTAGATTGTCGTTTGCTTTTGGGATGATTTCGACGAGGCGTTGCATCGTCCGAATATTTTTCCGCTTATTTTAGAAAGCGTTTTCTTGATGCGAGGAAAAATTTTCAGCGAAAGAAGAAAGACGATTTTCCTTTAAAGGATTGGGATGATCGAAAATCCGGGTTGGTTGAAGACTGTGGTAGATTTCCGATGGCTTGGAGTATGTCTGATTTACGAAAATTTCTAGGAGCGAGTCGGTTTTAAGACAACGTCAGCTTCTCTAGCTCCCTCTTTCTTTTAGGAAATGAGTACGTTCGAATGCGTGGCGATCGTTTCTTGGTTGTTTGAGAGATTGGATCAGTTTGCGAGTTATGCCTTAGTTTCATCGATGATTTGGGGTCATCTATTCTTTGTTCTTCGTCTTTTGACTTACCGGTCTTCGACGAATTACCAGCATGAGTATCGGAGCGAGGAGAAGACTTAACCATCGGAGCTCATGTTCTTGTTTCTTCGTACTGCTGGTTTTATTTGACAGACTAGGTTCTCTTTGTATGTCGAAAAAATCAATCACGTTTTTATGATTGGGTGTTTTTGACTTACCGTGGCAGAGTTTCGTAAAACCGGATTGGGTTTAGAGAGTTCAGATTTCTCGTACAATTTAGGCAACTTTGGTGTTAAGTCAACCGTTGCCGTTTTAGACGATTGATTCGAACTTATACGAAGAAACAAGTCTTTGCGGTTTTATCGTAAAATCCCGATGGAAATTCTGATTGAGACGAAACGAGAATCAGCGCGATCAAGACTGGAGCGAGAAACTCGAGGATTGGTTCAGCTCGACGTAGGGAAAGTCGGGTCAACCCTTTCAGCTCGCCGTGTGGCGATCTGGATCGTAAGAACCCTTGTGGCGAAGTCAGCGTCTCTTGGGCGAGCTAGGCACTTGGTTCAGCTTGCCGTATGGCAAGCTAGCTAGCTCTACATTCGGCGAGCTAAGACGCTTGGCGCTGGTGATCTCGATTCGTCGAGTTGATTTGTTTCCGTCGTAGAATCTCAACAGAAAGTCCGATTGAGACGAAACAAAAAGCGTCTCGATCAAGATTCGAGATGGAGATGTTTCGATCCGTCGAGCTTGTCCAACTTGCCTAATGGTTAGTCGGCGAGCACAGTCCCGATTCATCAAGCTATCTTGTTTTCGCCGTAAAACCTCAACGAAAACTTTGATTCAGACGAAACGAAAAGCAGTGCGATTATTGTTTAGAGTACGGTCCGACTCACCATAGCTATGTTTAGTATTACGGGAAAATAAAAAAAGTTAGTAGCGTTGATTTTTAAGTGTTGGCTCCAATAGTTAGAAGAAAAAAAAACATTTTACCACCAAAACACTTATTAGATTCAATGAAATGGGTCGAACTCATCATCTCTATATCTACTCCATTGTGTTTGCCTCTCTCTCTCTCTCTCCACTACTCTCTATTCTTTTTTTTGTGCACCCAACTACTATGTATTCTGAATCCCCTCTATTCTATCAAAACCCTAACCCACTCAAAAACCATTTCCTTATCCACAAGCCCAGAACTCGTTTACTCCTCCGGTCTGAAGAAAATGGCAACTGCAAACGCTCTCTCTTTCGCCTCCGTCCTCTGCTCTTCACGCCAGGTGAAGGCTTTGTCTGAAATATTATGTAACGCCCCGACCGCCCACGGCTAATGGGCCACCCATGCCTGCTCTCTCGGCCCGTGGGCCCATCCCGTTCCAACGGTCTGTCCGTCAATTTTCCAAGGCTCTAGAGTCATGTTTACTGACCCTGCAATCACCACATGAAAATTCTGTGTGTTTTGGCCTCACTTACCCGGTATCGCAAATCACTTCCCGATAGGTCAGCCATCCTTTAACTACTCCAGCTCAAGCACGCGTAACTCTGGAGTTTTCTCCGGATGTGCTCTCGAAAAGGTAAGTGCACTTTGGTGACATATGTAGCCAAATCAATCCTCTTAAGCCTTTCTATATATCACAACTCGGGATGTTACAATTTACCCCCTCTCAAAGAACGCAACATCCTCGTTTCGCCCCAGGACAGGTCTCAAGACGCCTCTCAGGTCAGAACTGATATGGCTAACCAGCTCTGATACACTTTGTAACGCCCCGACCGCCGATGGCTAATGGGCCACCCACGCCCGCTCTCTCGGCCGTGGGCCCATCCCGTTCCAACGGTCGGTCCATTAATTTTCCAAGGCTCTAGAGTCATGTTTACTGACCCTGCAATCACCACATGACCTTTCCCCGTGTTTTGCCTCACTTACACGGTATCGCAAATCACTTCACAATAGGTCACCCATCCTTTGACTACTCCAGCTCAAGCACGCTTAACTCTGGAGTTCTCTATGGATGTGCTCCCAAAAAGGTAAGTGCACTTTGGTGACATAGGTAGCCAAATCAATCCTCTTAAGCCTTTTTATATATCACAACTCGAGATGTTACAATTTGAATAATCCTCGCTGACGGACCATCTGTCCGCGGATGGTAAAATGTACTCATATGATTCTTTGACCCAAGCGCCTCCTAAAAGGCTCTCCAAAATGCAGACGTGAACTTGATATCCCGATCCGATACAATGCTGACAGGTACTCCGTGCATAACAATCTCACTGATGTAAACCTGCGCCAACTGATCAGCTCTGTCTGTCTTATTAATTACAAGGAAATGAGCTAGTTTGTTGATTTTGATTTCAATCTGGAAGTTTTTGATTTAAGATTTTGGTGGCGTTGAGAGCAAGGAAACCACAGCAATGACGCAATGCCATCAACATAGCAAGAGGTTTCCATCACACACCACAATCATCAAATTAACAATGATATGTAAATTCTTTCTTCTTGAAATTGGATTTGTTTTGGTAGGAGGCTGCTGTAAAGAATAAGTACAGAGGACTCATGCCAAAGAAACCATCTTTCATTTCCAAGGTATGTTAATTCTTATTCATCTCTAATAAGATTGTGTGTGTATGTTTCTGAGATGTGTTGTTTTATTCCTATCAGGAACATGAACGAGCATACTTTAACTCAGCTAATGTAAAGGACATTGCTTTCGACCAGAGCTCCAGAGCTGCTCTTCAAGCTGGTTTCGACAAGCTTGCTGATGCTGTTGGTCTCACTCTTGGCCCTAGAGGTATATTATTACTGGTCTGTTCAATGTGTTTGTTGTACCACAAAACTATATATATTCTTATCTTGATATGATAAGAAAATTGTTGAGTGTCACTTCCGGTGCAAATCATGTCTCCCTCAAGAGAGGTATCGATAAGACTGTTCAAGGTTTGATGGAAGAGCTTGAGAAGAAAGCTAGACCTGTCAAAGGTGGTAGTGACATCAGAGGTAACTAACTTCAGCCATGGCTACAATCTCAGCTGGAAACAATGAGCTCGTGGAAGAGATGCTGGTCGATGGTCATTGTGGTAAATGAAGATAGAGAAGGTGATGAGTATAAGACTTATCTTGTTAGTATAAGACTTATGATGTTAATGTAGGAGTCTATGTTAAATGCATAATTTATGAATTTAATACAATGTTTATTTTGGTTACCAATCAACTTTGCAGTTTAAATATTTCATTATAAAATCAAAAGATAACACAATAACTAATATGATAAGAAAAATAAAAATTTAATTATAATAAAAAATTTGAAAAAAAAGAAATAACTTTTTTACCTCAAAGTCCAAACCCTAAACATGCCCTAAACCCCATCCCTAATATTTTTGACCTCAAGATATATAAATGTAAAACTAAAGGATAAAAATGATAATTAAAGTTTTTTTGTACTATAAATATATATATATATATATATATATGTATATATATACATAATATTTTAGGGGTTTATATTATGGAGTTTGGTGTATTTAAAATCCTAAACCCCAAAACTTAACCCCAAACCTTATATCATATTTCAAAATTTAAACTCTAAACTCAAAATTTTATTTTTTCACAATTCACTCTTAAAAAATTATTTCAAAAATTATATCTAAACCCCCAAACCTAAATTATAGACATACATGTATATACCATACCCTAAATTAATCATATATCATAAACTCTATCTTATAAATTTGAAACTCTAGTTTTCATTGAAACCCTAACAAAATTTCAAAGGTCAAAAATTTATCCATTTTAAAATTCTAATCTTAACTTTAAATCCTAAACTTCAAACACTAAATCTTAAAATCTACACTCTATATTTAATACCTTAAACCCCAAATTTAATCTCTACATAGAAAATCATAAATCTAATATTTATAAACTTATAATAGAGAATTTAAATTTAAACTACAAGTATATTCTAAAACTCAAATCATATACGTAATCCTAAATCTTAACCCTAACCCCTAAACCACATATCTCATTTTAACATATATCATAAAACATTAAATCTAAATTTTTCAATAAATTACATTTCTGTAAATAAATTAAAATTTCAAATACAAAATTTAGATTTCAAAATTTAAATTATGATACCAAATTATTTAAAGCTTAAATAATTTTTATAATAGCTACAAATAAATAAGAAGACAATTTGTATTTTTTTTTTGGAACCATTGATTTATTAGAATCAAAGGCCCAAAACAACTCTTGTATCTATCCTCACCTTTTTTTCTATTGGTTAGAAAAAAGTTGTGTGTGGATGGATAATCTTAACCATGGATTAGATATTTTGAAGGGTTCAGATTAAATATTTTTGTTTATCTCTCTCTCTCTCTCTCTCAAACAAGGAACAACGAGAGTGTTTATCTGTCTTTCCTTCTTAATCTCACAGATCTTGTCTCTCTAATCTCTATCTTCATCACCACTAAGCCTTCTCACCACCAAACCACGTCTTCGTCTCTACCACAGTTCATCATCGTTACAAGCATAGATCTGCGTGTATGTTTTATTTATTTGGGACAAAGTTCTATTCTATTCATCTATTTTATCTTTGATTTCTGTGACAAACTTCATGTTAGAGTAGATCCACCTGTTAGGTTTAGGGTTCAAATAGGTTAGAGAGGATAGCCCCAACTATAGGATCGCTTGTTGTGATATTCATTAATAGGATGTTCTTAATGCCTATGTTCTAGAGTCGCTAACTAGAAACCTGATCTAGGGAGTTTAGATTGTTTGAACAACCTTTAGTCAATCCTAGATATCCTGAATCTATTCTATTAAGCTAGGATTTGCTAGAAATATAGCAAGAGTTTGATCTAGGGATCTTTAGTGAGTATAATTAACTCACATATAACGCTTAACTAGCCGCATGGATCGATATTGCCATTGGAAATCGATCAACGTCGTGTGAAGTGAATCGACGATATTCATATTGATCGGACATTCCTATTTGGGTCAGTAGATCTAGGTAATAGACTTATTAGTAACGTAATCGCATTGCTTGATTTGTTACTTAGTGGTTAAGCTCATCATGCATACAATTGTTTAGCACCTATAGGATTATAATCTCCAATACCTGGATAGAAACCCTAGATCTAGGAACAATCCTTCCATCAAACAACTCCCTGCCAAGCTAAACAAATATCATGTCAATCTTGTTTACTGTTTATTGCAATTTACTTTCTTCACTGCTTTATAATTTATTTACTGTTTATTTACCTGGCTAGATTATTCATAACTGTTTAGATCTAATTGGTTCCCTAGCTCCTTGTGAATTCGATCCGTAAGTACTACAGCTGAACCTCTTATTTGAGAGAGTAATTAGCTCCTTAGGGTAATTTGAGTGATATCAAATTTGGCGCCGTTGCCGGGGAGCTTTGATCGCTGTTAAATCTTATTTAGTTAGATTTAGTCTATGTTTTACATTTGTTACAAAAACTCAGAAAATTTTTGTTTCCTTCTATTTCAGGTACATACATCTCAGTACCAGAAAAAAAAGGAAGAGAGGATTTATGAGTCCTTCAAGGAAGGATCATGCGGGTCTATGCACGATCCGTAAGCCTATGCGGGAAGAATCGATCGACACCCTCCAAGCAACATCGATCGACAGCTTACACCACAAATCGATCGACAACAAAACTTGTAAATCGATCGACAACGCCCCGCCGGAAGCAGGTAAGTTTTGATTTACCACAAATGTTAATGAGGAAGTAGTTCAAACTGAACAAGCTCCAAAGCTTCTTTTTCAGTTATTCCCAAGAAGGAACCATTGCTAGCAGTGTCAAGTTGGCCTCTATACTTAGGAAAAACTCTTCTGTAGTAAGTACTAAGCAAACTCCCCATATTGAAGCCATGATGAGGACATTGAGAAATGTAGCTGTTGAACCCTTTCCCAAGCTTCTCGAAAGTTCTCAAGATTCTTCTGAGTGAATTCAGAGATCTCATTCCTTAGCTTGGCAGTTCTTGAGGTAGAGAAGAACTTGGTAAGGAAAGCCTTCTTGCAGTCATCCCAAGTAGTTATAGAATCCTTTGAAAGACTCTTCTCCAAAGTGTGGGCTTTGTCTCCTAAAGAGAATGGGAACAACCTAAGCTTGAATGCATCTTCAGAGACTCCATTGATCTTGGTTGTTCTACACAACTTGTCAAAGTTATCTAAATGGTCTAGTGGACCTTCCAAGGCAAGACAATGGTACTTTTTTTGCTGGATCATGTTGATCAAGCTAGACTTGATCTCAATTATTCTCCACAGCTGGAGCTTGGATAGCAGCTGTGACACCCCCGATCTGGTCTAATTACAAGTTGACTCAACCGGCTGTGCAACAATCAAACAAGAACATGCACAGCCAATCACTAGTAACATTAACCAAACCAAAGAAGCTACAATGTGCATATAAACGATTAACTAAAAGTTCCTGGAATAAATCCAAGTACCTCAAGCCAATTGCCTAAGTACAGATATCCTATTAGGTACAACCCAAGGCTTTGCAACCCGACCCAGTAATACCCAATAGTTGGTTCGTCCGGACAAGGACTAATACCATATGGAAACCATACTTAAAGAAACATTCTTTATACATTATATAATATTCTTTCAAAAGCATCTTACAAAATGGTAAGTATTAACCTCGAGGTTTTCGGTTAACAAACATTATACATAAGTTATATGAAATGACTTTGCCAGGATAATAAATCTACCGCTGGCTGAAGCCGTTCCTTCCCGTCCTATAGTAAAGGTCTCCCGCCTACTGGTTACCTGCATCACAAATGAGTCATGAGTAACTAGTTTTCTCAGTTAGTCTAATCCAACACCCAACACATATTAATAATATCCCGAATAGTGAACTCCATTTGTAAGCAGTGGAAATATATTCCATAACTATATATATATAAGGCCTATCGTTCAATCAATGTGAATCCATCTTAAAAATTACCTCCACGATACCCTCCAATCACTCATACTCATAATATATATATGCTAAACACGGAAAACCACCAAGGCTAACCGAACATAGCGGGAATAAATATATCAATAATCTAAATCAGATATTCCAAGATAGAACATCCAACGCTGCATGCAGTTACACGGCCTCCAGGGTGCGACCCCATCATCGTGTCTTCATGACCTTGATCCATATCGCAGGACCAATTCACGGCAATGCGGGACTTTCGGGAGATTGAGTATACAATAAGACTTCACACGATTCACACATATAGTATTAAAAGTATTGTTATATATTAGTACTTGAGAACAAGTACTAAGTCTCGGGATAAACCTCAAATAATATTTCATAATTATTCTTAAGTATTTACATAAGTAAACACCTCACCATAATTATAGGTTAAGATACTTTGCTAATCAATCAATCATATATAGTAATTATATTAAGCAAAACTCTTTCATAAATCATCATTCATCTATCTAGACTCACCTTTGTATCCATGAGATTGGCTAAATAAAATTAGATTCGAGCTCAATCTAATCACACTTCACTTGACTCCTGATTCAGGACAACAGAAGGATCCGGGTGATCGTAGCACTGACCCGACCATCTGAAACAGATAATTTCGGTACAGATGGTCAAATCCAACATTTCCGTTCTGAAGAAGCAACTTAAATAAATTCATATCATCTCGGTTTAGGGCCTGCTTTATCAGTTACTTTCAGGGAATTTGAGACCATGATAAGCTAAGTTCAGATAAAATCCATTCAGTTTATAACAGAAGAAACAACAATTCCAGCAACTGATTTATTCTGAATTAAATAAAACTGAAACGGAGAAAGCTTAGACAAACGATCCAAAGAAACATCTTAACTAAAAAAGATCCGATTCTGATCTAGACATTCCAGAGGCAAGAAGATGAAGTTTACCAAAAAAACTGACGGACATAAGAACTCAGATGATCCTCCCCTTCAAACTGAACTTATGGCTGGAGTGATTTAAAAAGAGAGATCAAAATTGGTTCATCACAAAAACAGAACAAAACTTTGGGTTCTCTTTTGATATCTCACCTTCTTATCTTCTAAAAAGCAAAGTCCTGGGCTAGAGGATGGAATAAAATTGTTCAAGATGTTTTCTGAATTCTCTCTAATTTTTCCTTCAGTTTTTCTCCTCTCTCACTGATTTTTTCTGAAAATATTTCTTTGTTTTTCTCGTAGTAATGGACGACCAAGCAGGTGGAGAGGGAGTTAAATAGCTGAGGAGGTTACTTCAGGTGAGGGCTTTACTCAGAACAAGGTATAGCAGAGACTGGACAAGTGGAGAGCTGCTTCATTACTCTCAGCAGCAAGCTGCTGTCTTTTCCCTCCCATGAAGAAGGCTGCAAGCAGCTTGTGACTTTCATGTGACATTTACTACATAAGCAAGAAAGAAAGCAGGAAGGTGCATGGCATGTGACTTGATTACTGAGGAAGCAAGTAGACCAGCTGGTGAAGGTATCAGACTGGTCGGAATTTAGTTAAGAAACTTATCGATAATTTCGGACAGTTTTCGACCAAACATTTCTTATCTCTTGAATCTCGTCTTGATTTCAACTAAGCATGCCTAGCTTCTATAAAATTTGACCTACATAATTAAAACTCAACCATAACTATCAATGGGAGGCCTTTCGACCACAAGACAGTCCCGTCGAGATATTAATTCACTTGGTCGACTTTATTTTAATTCTGATCGAACCAACTTCGATCTGGTTGAGCGGAGTTTTTCTCGACCAAAAATTCACTGGCTCGTGAGGGTTATTACACCAGCTCTATGAAAATGTATGTTGGTTTGATCATGTATGTTGGGTTGATCATGAGTGCTTATGGTCCTTGCTTGGCCCTGTTGGTGTTTTGGCCAAAGGTTGGCAGCTCCTTGGCTATCTACATCCTCCTCTTGAGGAAAGTTCTGATTTCTATCCATCTCTAGCCCCAATCTATCCAATTGGGCTAGCCTCTCTTCTTCTCTTCTCCTTCTTAGTAAGTCCCTTTCTAGAACTTGGATATCTTGAACTTCAGTTACAAGGTTTTCAATTCCTCTACTTCTTAAGTTCATACACCAGTCAACAAAGGGAGATGAAGTGAAAGATATTAGTAACCAATACAAGTAAATAAGATTTAGTTTCAAGCAATGACCAAATCTCTATGTCAATATGAAACTCAGAACTTGGAACGGCGCCAAATTTGATAAGGGTTTTTAAGACTTAAGAAAATCAATGTATTAAGGATAGGATGTCAATCCAATCCTGAGTTGTAATGAGCCTAGAGAATACAAGACATAGCCTAATCTAAATGCAACCAATTGAGTTTTATAGTAATCAAGTAACAAGTAAGTTAACTAAGCATGTAAGTAAAATGGATTCAATCAGGTGATAAAGAAGAACCCTTGGGCAAGGGTATTGATTTAAGGTGATCAGATTACTATCTAGAGAGTTAAATCAAGCAATCAACAAGTTCTATAAGTCCAAACACTTTATCAAGATAGATCTTCATTTGTTTTCTCACCTTAGACATCAAATGTCTTTGGTCTAAATCAGTCAAACAATCATTAAGGACTAGTTTATTAACTATCTAGGCTTTCCTAGCATCAAGTTTCCTTGGCTAGGTAGCTAAGAGAATTGTTACTTCATTCAGACATTTCATCAAACACCTTGTGGGCAAGAAATGTCTAGGACTCTATTCTAGAATGATCACGTCTAAAATAGCATTAAACTCAAGTAATATGCATAGAACATGATGGATCTAACAATAACCTCTCTAGATCATCTTCTAATAACCCTAATCACCCAAGCGCATAAGCTCTAAACAAGTCTACTCACTAATCACCATGTTTAACCTTAAACCTATGGTAGACTTAAGACTAATCATGTTTGTGAGGTGATTAAGAATCAGATTTACACAAGAAAGAGAGATTAAGATAATAATTATTCAAGCTTTCACAAAAGTTGTGTTCTTAGGAGGTTCAAACAAGAGATAAAAATCCTAAAAAGTGATTACAAGGGTATATATACAACCCCTGGGAACCCTAAGGTTTCTTCTTTCAAAAAGACCAAACAGCCCTTGACAAATAAGAAAAATAACATAATATGGGACGCGGCCCGGGTACTGGTCGTGGCTCCTACCCGCACAAGGTGGGCCGCGCCAGAACTTCGTCTTGGTCTCTTTCTCGGACAAGCGGGTGCTGGACCCCGAGCAGGCCAGCCCGCGCCAGAGCTTCGACTTGGTCTTCTCTTCTTGGAAGAGCGTGTGCTGGACCCCAAGCAGGCCAGCCCACGCCAACCTTCGACCACTTGTGTGCGCGGGTGAGCTCTTCTGCAGTACACAACCTAGGCCTGACTGGTGCCAGTTTCTTTGAAACCTCAAACAACTTCCTAACATGAATCAAATTTCTTCTCCCAGCTTCTGATCACACCATAGGATACTACAGCACCTGATAGGACATATGAATGAAAAAGTAGACCCTAAGAATGCCTAACTCCTAAACTATATGATCATTATGCGTAAAATGGATGGCTAAAACTATATAAATATGCAAGATATCATAAGCTAGGTCGAGATTATTTAAATTAAAAGATAGTGTTGAACAAGGTAGTTGTTCGGTTGGTTTAGGTGGGTTTGTAACGATATTAGAAAGTAGCTAGACTTAGGGTTTCTATTTTGGTAGTCAGGATTATAGAGATCAAAATCGATTTAATGACAGGCTTGCCACCAACCATGAATGTGAAAGACATTCGAAGCTTCTTAGGACATGCTGGATTTTATAGAAGGTTCATAAAAGATTTTAGCAAGATCGCTAGACCTCTAACAACACTCTTGTGTAAAGAAGTGAAATTCGATTTCACACCTAAATGTCTAATAGCTTTCAAGGAAATCAAGTCAGCTCTTGTATCTGCGCCTATTGTGCAAGCAGCAGACTGGAATTTTCCTTTTACAAAAATGTGTGATGCTAGCGATTTCTCTGTAGGGGCAGTACTTGTGAAGAAAAAGGACAAAATTCTGCATTCTATATACTACGCTAGTAGAACCCTTAATGATGCACAACACAATTACACAACTACAGAAAAGGAATTACTAGCCGTTATTTTTGCTTTCGAAATATTTTGTTTCTATCTAGTCGCTTCAAAGGTAATCGTTCATACCGATGAGCTGATCTCACTCAAATTATCCTAAGGAGTGAATTACTCTCTCAAATAAGAGGTTCAATTGTAGTACTTAGGGAACGAATCCACAAGGAGCTAGGGTACGGAATAGATCTGATCAGGGTTATTAAGCTAGGTCGAAAGTGTTTATACTAAAAGACAATGTGGAACAAGGTATTTTTCGGTTGGTTTAAAGTGGGTTTGTAACGATAGTAGAAAGAATCTAGACTTAGGGTTTCTACTCAAGTAGTCAAGATTATAGAGATATATGTGCTAAGTTGGAGGATATATTAGAGATCAACTAGGTTCCAATCCATTAGCGTGTCACATTTTAGGCCGTCTATTGACTAGATCTATTGTCTCAGCTATCGCATGACGATATAGGACTATCGATCGGTACACTTTTCGCAAGGGTCGATCGATTTTTCAGAATGGATATAGATCGATCCTCTTCTAGCCAAACTCTATGTGCAGGTTGATTAACTACTCACTAGGTCCCTAGATCAGCTGTCGCCTTTCTCTAGAAATCCTAGTTCAGTCAGGACTAGTTCTGATGACAAACCAAGCGTTCACATTGTATCTAATCATTCTAACATCAGGTTCTAGTTAGCTACTCTATAACACAAGCATTAAGATCAATCCTATTGATGAATACCACCACTTAACAATTCTATATTTGGGGCTAAACCCTCGTAACCTATTTAAACACTAAATCTATCAATAGAACTACTCATACATAACAAAGCAATTCATAATAATAAATAGATAAGAAAACTGCATAGATATAATCAATGGAGTTCCAATCACAAGCTTGTAGAATTCCTGAATCTTCTCTCCCTCTCTCTTTAACTATTTTAGGTATGAAACCAAGAATATGAAAAGCACACTTTGCAGGCAACACATGGAAAATCTAGTTATACTTAGGTTAAAACTGGAGCCCAAGTCTTCAAACGTCTGAACCAAAATCGTGTCTCTGCGTTTTACACCCATCGCTCGATGTCAAGAGGTGTGCATCGATCGATCATGATCTCTAAATGTTGACCTCTCGGCCTGCTTGATGGTCAGCTCGGGGGAAACTCCTCTTGTCTCCAAAAGGACTCCAAATCATCACTTTCTTCAAATCACTCCTGAACCTATAAATATGCTATATAGACTCTAAAACAGAATAATTAAATCATAAAATACTTATATACCATGGCTGAAAATGGGTAAAATCCATGGCATATCACCCCCCCCCCATACTTACCAATATGCTTGTCCTCAAGCAAAAAAAACACTACAAGAAAAATCGTCCATTACTAGGACGGGTTTTCTCGTTATTTCCTAGTAAATTGCCCTTTACTAGGAAATAACAAGGAAACGCGTTTCGTCGAAACACGTTCATCGTAAAGCCTTTTTCCTCGTAAGGTCCTAGCAAATTTACGAGGAAACTTTTCCTCGTAAAGGCGTGGTTAGCTTTTCCTCGTAAGGTCCTCGTAAGGTTTCCTCGTAAGCTCGTAGTAAGTTTTTCCTCGTAAGCTCGTAGTAATACATTACGAGGAACTTACTAGAATTAATTACGAGGACATTACTTGGAAACTTTACGAGGATTTTGCTTCGAAATATTTTATTCCCTATTAAAAAATAATAATTATAAATATAAATAATATTTTAAAAATAAAAAAATCAAATTATAAATAAAAAATAAAAAACTAAATATTTTATAAATAACTAAATAATATACAATGAAATTTAAAATTCATAAAATACAATTATAAATAAAAAAACCTACGGATGCTGGTCGTGAAATTGCCAAACGAACTCGTCCTGGCTCGCCAAATCCTGCTCCTCTCCTAAGTTGGTTGCCGGCTGTGACTGTGATGGTGCATGCTGTTGGGTTGGAATCCCTCCGCGTTCCCGTCTCTGACGCAACATCTCATCAATTTGCGGGGTTCCGACCGCCAAAATGTCGAGGACATCTGTGAGAGAAGTCACATGCTCGGTGAGCGAACTCACATGAGACTGCGTCGCCTGCAACTCCGAGCGCAGCTGAGCATTGACATCGTGCTGCTCCTGTTGATAAGACGATGTCGCGGCAGGGACATCGTTAACCGAGCCAATCCCGACGATACGCTCCTTTTTCCTAGGGGCGACTTGTAAATAAAAATATTAATAACATTAAGAAAAAAATTTAAATAAATATTAAAAATTAATAGTAAAACAAATTATTTACCTCCTCGTAAATCTTATCCACTTCAAGAGTGGATAATACGACTGGAGTCCCAGTCTGCTGAGTCAGCTGGGTCTGGCGTTCGTCAACTCGGGCAACAACCTCGTTGTAGATCCTCTCGGAAGCCGGATCTACAAACTGCCCAGCCTTGTTCCGGTGGGTCCTCTCGTAAAGGTCTTTCAGAGATGGAAGAACTCCTGTCTCTTTAGCCTAAAAGTAATTTTTAAAATTAAATATTAATTTGGAATATTCAACTAAAATAAAAATTAAATAGTTTTTAAAAATCATCTTACCATGTCTAGACAAACTCCCCGTGAGGTTTTCGACCCGTGGTGTGAAGCATCTTCGTGTTGCCATGCTCGTCTCTGGTCATGCGGTTCCTGGAGTTTGTGTGGGAGGTTCTGACCGAGTCAGGCAACCCCCAATAGCTGATGAGGCCATCCCACACCGTGGTTGTAAGGCAATCGGGTTTCCCGTCCTCGTAACCATCCACCTGATTTAAAAAAAAATAGAATTAAAGTCAATAATATTTTTAAAACTATATATATATATATATATATATATTATAATTTATAAATCTATACCTGATAGTCGCCCTTCCAGTTGTAGACCATGTCGAGCAATCGTGCTCTTGCCTTGCCCTCAAACTCTTTCTTCACCCGCTGGTGAATCCCAATAGACCAACGATATTTTTGCTGTAACCAGAAAAAATAAGAGACGGATTAGTTCAATAATATTAATAATTTTAAATAATTAAAAATAAATTAATTCATTAAACTTACAGCGAACGATTTGAACCACGTCTTTTTTGTGTTGCTCGCCGTCATCTTCCAGTTTGGAGCTGCATCAGGAAAGTATCCCTTGATACAGTCTGTGATGGTAGTTGCGACACAATTGTCAAGACCAACCTTGGAAAGACACAAAACAAATCATTAATTAGATTAATTTGTAAATATTTTTTTAATTAAGAAAATTAAAAAAACTTTTTAAATATTAAAACATACCATATACGTTTTGGCCATCCCGTCGGATAGGATCTAACTCTGACAGCCCTTCTCAGCCTCGAAGGGCCAAAATATCCTCCACCGTGTATACCGCAAAGGGTGCGTTCGGCGGCACTGCAAATCAGGATGAACCCCGACCGGTGGAGGAGGAGGAGGTGGTGGTGGAGGAGGAGGTGGTTCCCGGGACGCCGTAGAAGCTCCATGAGTCTCGGGAATCGAAGATGAACCGGGATCTGACGAAGATGAACCCGGAGCATCCTGATTCCCAAAAATATCTCCGTAGTGACTCCCCTCGAGAGACGACGTCCTCTTACCAGCATCCCTAGCAAGCTTGCTCTGTCTAGGCATCTATATTTAAAAAAAAATAATCAAAACATTAATTCCCGTATAATTAAAAAAACAGTAAAAAAAGTAAACCAACCTAATCTAAATTACCTAAACTAACCACCTAATCTAAATTACCTAAACTAACCACCTAATCTAAATTCCCTAAACTAACCACCTAATCAAAATTCCTTAATTCTATCACCTAACTACGAATTAGAGAGAACCTTTAGAGGATTCAAATGAGAAACAGGATTGCTCGAGTATATATAAGGAATTTTGTTTCCTCGTAAAGCCCTAGTAACGTTACTGGGACCTTACGAGGAAATATCTATGCCCGTGTTTTTATTTCCTCGTAAAGTCCTAGTAATAACATTACTAGGACCTTACGAGGAAAACGATTTACGAGGAAATAGCTATGCCCGCGTTTTTTTCCTCGTAAAGCCCTAGTAATACCTTTACTAGAACATTACGAGGAAACGGCTATGCCCGCGTTTTCTATTACTAGGGCTTTACGAGGAAAGGGTTTATAAATCCCTAAACTCGAAACCCCAAACCACAACTTCCTTAACTTATAACCTCTTCTACAACCAAACTCATAACCTCTTCTACACATAAACCCCAAATCCCAAATGCAAATTGATTTTATGATTAAACAAACTTAAAACATATATAATTCATTCGGATACATTGTCGTAATCTGTTGAGACATCATCATTTTCTAAATAATCGTCGTCTACACCTTCGTCCGTAGAGTGATCAGGAACAGCTTCATATCACGATTATGCGGATCAATGAGTAGGAACTCATCAATTTCTGCTTCAGCTTCCTCGATCTCATTGGTGTTTTCTTCTTGTAATGGTGGTTCTTCTCCAGCGATTATTCGTCCTCGAGGTGTAACTTTGATAACAGCTAACCAGTTTATTCCCGAGGTAGTAATCCGAGGGTATGGAATGAAGCAAACTTGATCTGCTTGGNTGTTTACGACGGGGTCGTACCACTCACACTTGAAGATAACGCATTTCAAACCCATACCCGGGAATTGAACTTCATAAATCTCCTGCAAGATCCCGTAGAAATCTGTTTCGCCTTTCACACATATTCCATAATTACTTGTCGCCCGGTGTCTACCATAGTCATAGGTATGAAAAGTATAGCCTCGGGTGAAATACATCGATGATGTAGTGACCTTTGCAACTGGACCTTGAAGTAATTCGCGAAACCATGCGGGATACTCAGGATCTTCATAATCAACCTGCAACAAAAAGTAATATAACTAGACATTAGACTTACTTTGTCGTAATGTATGCATACAATTTAAGTAATAAATAAATACTTGTTTCCTCAACCACTTGATAAAGTGTTGATAGTTCCTTTTGTCTAACTCAGTTGTCGATATACCAGGTATTGCTTCCTCGACTTGAGTCTCAAATTGGCTGTAAAATCATATATGTTATGTTATATATTTAATATTGAAATATATATATATATATATATATATATATATATATATATATATATATATATATATATATATATATATAAGTGTGTAATCAATGGATGCTCGCAATTAAGAAGACTATAAAGGTGTGCACTATGGACGTCTTCATCAGTTGACCACAAAATCTATTTCAATTTCCCACCCAATCGCCCAATTTGACAAAAGATATCTGGAACATCGTCTTCCTTATATGTCGGCACGACACCACCATCATCATATCTTCTTGGAGCTCGTTTCCTTGTACGTACTTTCGGTGTAAAGTAGTACGAAGTGAAATGTGATGTTTCTTCCGTCAAACTTCTCGCAACAATAGAACCTTCAACTCTTGCTAGGTTTTTGGCTTTTCCTTTCAAAGTTTTCATGGCCCTTTCATACTGATACATCCATCCATAATGCACGGGTCCACAAAGTAATGCCTCATACGGGAGGTAGACAACTAGGTGTTCCATGACGTCAAAAAAAGTAGGCGGGAATATTTTATCCAAGTTGCAGATTAAGACGGGGATGTTTTCATGAAGTTGTTGGACAACTTCCACTTTAAGAGTGCGGGTGCTCGGATCCCTAAAAAATGCTCCAATTCCTTATATATATATGAAAACAAAAATTATCCACATTAGTATATATATATATATATATATATATATAAATTAATCATGTCATCGTATTATCTTAATTAATTACCTGAAAGTGCTTCATGTACTTTTTCCGGTAGTAGCTCCGCAAACGCAAAGGGAAGTACTCGCTGCATAAAGACCTGACAATCATGGCTCTTCATCCCGAAGAACTTTTGCCCTTTCGCAACACATCTTGAGAGATTTGAAACATACCCATCAGGGAACTTCACTTCTGAAGCCACCCAGTTGAACAACGCAGACTTCTTTTCTGATGACAGACTGAATATTGGAACTGGAACTTGCCGATTGCTTTTTATATATAGCTCACTCCTTGAGCAGATATCGGGTAAGTCCAACCTTGATTTTACGTTGTCTTTCTTCTTCCCTGGGACATTCATTATAGTGTTCATGATGTTCTCATAAAAGTTCTTCTCCATATGCATCACATCGAGGTTGTGGCGTAAAAGAAGATCTTTCCAATATGGCAAATCCCAAAATACTCTTTTTGTGCCAATTGTGCTGAACACCATAAGAATCAGGCATATTACTGGGAACATGCCAATTCCCACCACGAGGAGCTGTTTCTAGAGCACAGTAGTAATCGATTTGCGCTTCGATTTGTTCTCCAGTTAAATGTGGAGGAGGAGTGTCTCTGACAGCCCTTTTGTGCCTGGAAAATTTCTTGTTTCTTCGGTATGGGTGGTAAATGGGAAGAAATCGACGGTGACAATCGAACCAACTAGTCTTCCTACCATGCTTCAACTGAAACGCATCTTTCATTCCATTACAATATGGACAAGCTAATCTCCCATGTGTAGTCCACCCAGACAACATACCATATGCAGGAAAGTCACTTATGGTCCACAAAAGCATCGCTCGCATTGTAAAGTTTGTTTTCGTTGAACAATCATATGTCCTCACCCCTGTTGACCAAAAATCTTTCAACTCTTTTATCAGCGGTTGTAGAAAAACGTCGAGAGATCTTTTTGGATGTTTTGGACCAGGTATTAATATGCTCATGAATAGAAACTCTCGTCGCATGCACATCTCCGGTGGCAGGTTATACGGTGTAAGAAAGACCGTCCACAATGAATATTGTCTCCCAGACATTCCAAATGAACTTAATCCATCAGTGCATAATCCAAGATACACATTCCGGCTATTGCTAGCGAAATGTGGATGTACATTGTTAAAATGTTTCCAGGCTCTTGCATCTGATGGATGAGTCATCTCTCCATCCGTCTGAGTATGCTCGGCGTGCCATCTCATCCCTCCAGCAGTCTCCTCAGATTGGTACAATCTTTTCAATCTGTCTGTGATTGNAATGTGGATGTACATTGTTAAAATGTTTCCAGGCTCTTGCATCTGATGGATGAGTCATCTCTCCATCCGTCTGAGTATGCTCGGCGTGCCATCTCATCCCTCCAGCAGTCTCCTCAGATTGGTACAATCTTTTCAATCTGTCTGTGATTGGTAGGTACCACATCCTTTGGTACGGTACCCTATTACGCCCTCGACCTTGTGGTTTGAATCGTGGCTTCTTACAAAATCAACATTCTTGTAACTTCTCATCATCTCCCCAGTAAATCATGCAGTTGTCGATGCAAACGTCTATCATCTCCGAGAGCAACCCAAGACTATATACCAATTTCTGAATCTGATAATAAGATTCAACAGACACATTTTCTTCTGGCAAATACTATTTAAACAAGTTTTCCCATGCATCCATACAATTTTCAGGTAGATTCTGATCGGTTTTAATACTCATCATTCTAGCAGCCAACGACAATTTAGACAGACCTTCTCTACAACCACTGTAAATTGGCTCATTCATAGCATCTAACATTTCATAAAACTTTTTTGCATCTAAGTTAGGTTCTTCAACTTCATCATCATCATGAGTTACAAAGGCATCACCTACCATATCATGAACCCTATCACAATCTACCATTTGTTCCTCTTGGTGATGATGCTATTTTCATTATGCAAATGATCAACCGATTCATCCTGAAAATTGTTATTACTACTGCTACCTTCATTCCTACAACTAGCATCATCTTCTCCATGTTGATACCAAATATAATAATATGGCATAAAACCTCTATTTATTAAATGCTTCCAAACATTTTCATGATGACCTAATTTTGTATTGCAGCATTTCCGACAAGGACAAAACATCTTACCCCTTTCCTGCATGAGTGGTGTAGAATCTGCTGGATGCATAAACGTCTCCAACCCTTCGAGATATTCATTTGTCACCCTTCCGTTATTATCTCTGTGTGAATACATCCACTTCCGCAACTCGAAAATATTTCCCGGACCGGACATTTTTCGGTGTTTGATCAAGCTTATAGCTGATTATTTTTTGGTGTGTTTCAAATGAATCACAATTGTGGTATTTATAGAAATTTTTGAATCTGAGCATTTACTAGGAAATTGCTTGGAAATGTAGGTACAAAACCCGTTTTTGATTTAAATTCCATATTTCCTATCCAGTTCCTCCTAATTTCGTAGTAACAAATATGTTCCTCTTAACTTCGTAGTAACATTTTACTAGGACTTTACGAGGAAACTAACTTACTACGGGCTTACGAGGAAATGTACTATTGCAACGTAATTTCCTCGTAACGTTACTACGGTGTTACGAGGAAATATTTTTCTCGTACCTGTACGAGGACCTTACAAGGAAATATGGTTTCCTCGTAATTTCGAAGTAAGTTCGTAGTAACTTTATGAGGAATTATTTTCCTAGTAAAATTCCGTAGTAACTTCTTAGTTTTCTTGTAGTGAAACAAGCAATCTATCTGAAAGAGGTTTGAAAATGGCGGAGACTCATAAAATTTTAAAACTTAAAATCATTATTTCTACAATATTGCAATCACAATCTAAGAGATCTTAATTCAAGAAGCACATTATACCATATCCTAGTATAGCAACCAACTTCATCTATACAACAACTTAGCAAATCATGTATGACATTCCCCTTTACCAACCTTATTTCTTAGCATAAATAAAAGGGCAGGCTTTACCTTGCGAGTATCGATTACATGATCCAAGGATCTTCAAACAAGTATCTAGACCTGCAGGTAAATTTAGTTATTATCTTCTCTCTCTACTTATTTCTCTCTTAATCAAATTTGCTTCTATTGCAAGATCTTTGACTAAGATTGGACAGGCTTCCAGGAACGGGTGTAATCTTTGCAAGATCTTTGACTAAGATTAGTTATTATCTTCTCTATCTACTTATTTCTCTCTCTACTTATTTCTCTCTTAATCAAATTTGCTTATTTCTCTCTTAATCAAATTTGTTTTTTATATATCCTATTTTTATTTCTCATATTTGTGTTCATCTAATATAGGATGTTCGAAGATTATATCAGTGCAAAATATCCAGACATCTCTGAAAAAGAACTCTCCACGAAGAGAGCCGATGAATATCATATATGGGTGAAAGATTATGTATGTCTTAGTAATTATACATGTATGTTAGTGTTTTTCTTTCTTTATATTGATATATATATATGAACTTTTTTTATACAGGTTACCTACTGGAGCAAAACACATCCTTTTCCTCTTCGGGTTAAAGATATGGCAAATGGACCCGTGAATAAAGCTAGAACATGGCCTATCTATTTCACAAGAGGTTTTTTGTTTCATACGCATAAGCATGGAGAGGGGCGAAATACTTGTAACTATGGAGTATTTGTTAAAGGAGAGAGTTATACAAATATAACATTTTGTTTATAGTTATTTTTGTTGTGAACCTTCTCTGTCCATTACATTTTGTTTATAGTTTTTTCTGTTGTGAACCTTCTCTGTCCTTGAATTTGCGGTAACCTTCTCTGTCCATTACATTTTGTTTATAGTTATTTAGTTTGACATGCGGTTTATATAGTTCTTTCTATTGTGATGATAACACATATTTTCTTTGTTGTTTTGTAGAAAACACACACATGGAATCCCAGGTTAACCGGTCTTGTTCAAGAACACTTTGAATCCATTTGCCAGCTTCGGATGAAAGGCATGGTCAGTTGTGTAAGGACTTCTCGAGAGCAACAAAATTGGATAGGGGATACACTCTGGAAAGAAATGAGTGATTTTTGGGACACTGAGGCAGCAGCGGCAAAGAGCCGCAAAGCATCAAAAGCTCAAGGTCTGAACGTAATGGTCTTGGTATGTACAAGAATAACACAGAGCAGAAGTCCTTTATGCAAATCGAACAGGAGCTGGTGAGTCTCATTTTATTTTTCTCGTTTTCTCTAACACTTCACTCATGTATGTCTTTCGTCCATTTAATTTCAGATAGTAGAGTTGGGAAGACCTGTGAGTTTTGCTGAAGTATTCATTAAGACTCATAGACAATCAGATGGAACCTATGTCGACTTCAAAGCAAAAAAGGTTGCTGAGGTTTACAAAAAGAAAAAGGAAGAGAAGTTGACTAACCTTGAGAAGGATATCTCAGATGAGGATCATCCAATGCTATCAGTAGAAGAGGACAATGAGCTGTTTCTTCAGGTAGTGTTTTCAAATAAAAAAAAAAGTTCAGTCTTATGTTTTAACATTGAGAGTTTGGATAATGTTTTCTAGCTTCGAATTGATTTTTAATGACTGTTTCATTTTTTTTTTTTTTGTACTTAATCTTCTGCAATAGTAGAGGAGACCTTTTTGGTCTTGGAATCCTGAAGAATAAGCTCAAGAGAAAACCAAATGACCCAAGCAGCTCCTCTTCTTTCATGGACATGCAAAAAGAAGATTGAAGAAGCTGAACGCAAAATAGAGGAACAAGTAGCCCTTATTACGAAGGTAGAGGCAGACCGTGCTCATGAACAAGCTGCTAACAAAGCTAAGATTGCTGAGTTCACCCTTATGAATAAGTTTATGCGTGTGACTAACTCGAATTACCTTGCTTTCATTGCCAAAGAAGCATCATCTCCAGGTCCTCCTGATCAGTAAAAGCTAACTTGTGTTGTTTTAGCTTCTCAAAACTTAACTATATTTTGGTATTTTGAACATAAAACAACTCAAGTGTGGGAGTTGTTTTATGATCTTATGTATCTTTTTGGTATCTAGGATTCAAAAAAAAAATATTTATGGAATTTCAGTTTCTTCATTTAGCATTTGTAAAACAACTAATCTCACAAATAGAAACCCAAATGAACCAAAATATATAAATACTAAATCCCAAATCTGTGTTCGTATTTGTTCAAACACAGTAGTTCCATAGTCACTAATCAGTCCTTAAATTCGTTAATAATCAGTTGCAAAATCGTGGGTACATAGGTCATTATTCAGTCACTATTCAGTCGCTAAATTTACCGACTATTTAGCAACTACGTATATTTAGTCGCTAAATACGTCACTAAAATAGTTGTTCATCGGTCGTCAATTTAGCGACTATTGCACGACTGATTTTTTGGTCGCTAATCAGTCGCTAAATACCAACCGATCTACGACTAATTTAATTACCAACGAAGACTATAATGACTGCTTTAATCAGTCGCTAATCAGTCACTAATCTTGATTTAGCGACTGATTACCAACTAATCTTGCAGTAGCAAAAAACTGTTTTCTTGTAGTGATATATATATATATATATGATAATTTTTTTTTATTTCTACCTACATATCTAGGGTCGAAATAGAAAGCGAGAAGGTGATAAATCTACACAAGGCTTTACCTTCCAGACTTGTTTGAAGAATCCGATCCCATGTATACCAAGCCCCAAGACAAGAAGTTGAGTCAAGTTTAGGTTGGAGGTCAGCTTTGGTTCCTTCAAACATTCTCAGCAAGTAAGGGTAGTTGCCAGGTTGATTACTTTAGTATCTTTAGTACAGTCTGTAATCAATAAATCTAGAATGGGGCTAAAGAGTATTTAGATAATAAGCAAAAAAAAATGAAAATAATCATCTTCTCCTTCTTGACTCAATAAAACTCTTGTTTTCAAAACATTTTAATAAGACTCAAAAATAAAATAATATCAGTAAACATCTTCCCAGACTTAAATTACACTATCCCCAGTGTAAATCTGCCGGAGTTGTGTAGGAAAAATAAATCAAAAGTGCTTAATGTAACAAGTTAGAACGATATACCTGCCTGGAAACAATATCGACCGATGGACAAGTGATTCCATCGATGGCCACGGGTGTTGCATCTTTCGATCGATTTTGACTAGCTCTCGTCGGTCGATAGTGGCATATGTCTACTTAAATACAGAAATAAAAGCTAAATCAGTACAAATTGAAATAAAAAATTAGTAAAAATACATAATAGTGGGTTGCCTCCCACTCAGAGCTTTGTTATAGTCATTTAGCTTGACTGTTGGATTGAGGATGGCTAGTAAGGTTGAAAACAGCTTCTTTTTGGGAAACAAGTCCCCATTTCATTGTTTCTCTTTTGGAACCATGTACCATTGAAGTGCCTGATTACTTCATCTCCTTTGGTCCACTTGTCATTCATTATTGCAGTAGCATTCTCTATCTTCTGTAACCTTTCTCCAAGACTCTCAATATTGAATTGGTGCTTCACAAGTGTGGCATATGTGTGTTATGATATGTTCTTTTCAGTGTTGAGCTGATCCTGGGTTGTTCCCTCTGTTTCTAGCCGTCCGTTGGCTGGAGTCAAACCATTGTCGATCAATGATGGTATGGTTCTATCAATCGATGCCGAAGTCTCTGGTTGACTCGCAATATACCTCTGCGTTTCAGCTAACTCTTTCTTGAACTTATCTGTGCGTGCTGTTAAGAAATCAATGATATTGTTGAAGGAGAAGTAGACATCATCACATCTCAAATCAAGAATGTTCTTTGTTGAACTGATGTTTCTGCAGATATTCGCTGCTAGCTCATCAATCTCATCCTTAGTGTAAGTTGTTGCAGACATCCTCGGATCTGGTGACGGGTCACTGTCGTTCGATGGTAGGTCATTACCATCAATCGATGGTGGTTATCTTACTGCAGGTTCACAATGTGTTTGTAACCTGCCTATGTCTTTCTTCATCTCTTCAGCGCACGTAGTTAAACCTCTGATTCTGTCATGCAGTAGTTTGTAGACATTATAAAGTTTCGTGTTGTATCCATGTCCTGATCTCTCTTGAGAATCACAAATTCCAAAGACCATCTCATATATCTCTTCTTTGGTGTAAGTCTCTGGTTCTGTCCAAGGTCTAGTGTATCCCTTTGCGTGCCCTAGAAGACATAGGTATGCTGGCTCGTGTAGTGAATCTCTTTGCGAAGTTTCCTGATGTCTTCTTTTGATACATGGATGATATTACCATCTACTCCACGTGCAAGTCCACTCTCGCCTCTGAAGATGCATATTCATATCGTTCTTCCCAATGAAATCTCCTTACTTCTAAGCTGTTGAAGGCTCTGCATTCAAATTTGGGTCGGCTCTCGATCGATGGTTAATACCTTGTGTCGATCGATGGCTTTCAAGATTTTTGATGCTGAGAATGCCTCTGACTGTTTTCT
Source organism: Eruca vesicaria subsp. sativa (assembly GCA_932364175.1). NCBI lineage: Eukaryota > Viridiplantae > Streptophyta > Magnoliopsida > Brassicales > Brassicaceae > Eruca > Eruca vesicaria. Next base: position 243,997 of record CAKOAT010088488.1, on the reverse strand, counting down.
GGATTGTTGTGATTGTTGATTGAAAAGTTCATCTGAAGAATGGTTGCAATGTCATCCATGGATACTTCTAAATTTCGTTCATCTGGCATCCTTGCTTGACCTTCTGGGATCCTAAGAATACCAAATTAATCTGGTGTTCGATACCTATATTGTTTCAAAAAAACTTACATGATCTGCAGATGGATTTTTATAGTAGATATCATAGATGCTGCAATGTCTCTGTCGATGGCTGCTTGTTTGTCCTTTGCACTAATGCAACTGAAACGAGATCCTTTCCCGCAAGCTTCTTCCATGCTTGATGTTCTGGGTTGAGAGGTATGAAATCGATGGATTTCCCATCTTACTCGGACGATGGTTGGCTTTGAATATCGATCGATGGCGGATTACTGTTATTAAACGATGGCAGATTACTGTTATCGTACGATGTCTCTATCTCATCCGCGGATGCGGTTTCAACTGCAAAGTTCTCTGGACAATGATCATCAGCGCAAGTACCAATCGAGTAGTTACCATTTTGCACGTCATCGATCGATGGAGAGTAGTCATTGCCGATCGATGCAGCATTCCATGTTGTGTAGTAAAGGTGGAGAACTCTATCCTCCTCTGAATCATAACCATTGTACTCAATACTTCGTTCTTCTCTGTAGTCTCTGTCAAACTCATCAAGATCATCTCCTTTTGAAGGTATAGCAGTGTCTACAGCGAAACTCTCATGAAGAGGTGTGCTGTTGAAAACAAAAGTCAGATAGCAGTGATGTGGTAAGGGTAATCGTCTATGTCCAGAATTACCGTCGATCGATGGTCCGTGAACATTTTTGATTGATGGTGTTATCGATGCTCTGTAGGAATGATCGAGAAGCCTATCATCCTCTTTCAGAAAACAATACCCAATAGCAGATTCTTCCATATAGTACTCATCGTATTCCTCTGTATCTTGATCATAGAGCTATGATGGTGGACCGGTGTGGATTGCAGCAGTAGGTTGATAGTACTCATTCTCCCAATTATCGATGGAACCTTCTGGGAAATCATCTATCCCAGTGTCAGAATGGCTGTCGATCGAATGTATTTATGTAGTCATCGATCGATGGCTGAATATGGTTACTATCGATCGATGATGCAGTTTGCTTATCGATCGATTCCTCGTACTCTGTCTCGTATTCAGATATAAAATGGCATGCTGAAATGAATCCTAGGCTGTCTCCACTTCCTATTGAAGGCTTCTGGAACTTGCCAACTCAAACTAAGTCATAGTAGGCGTCAGGAGCTATTAGGGTTAGGAACAACTGGTTGGTCTGCATGTTAGAAATGCCTCTAATAGTTTCCATGAATGCTCTCCCAAGTAGTAGTGAAGAGTTCCAGTTAAGCTTGATCTCCAGAACGTGAAAATCAACCAGGGCATTTCCAATATGCACCCTCCAGGTCTCTGATGATTCCTCATGAATTCTTTCGAGAACAATCCACAAAAGTGAATGATTCTACTGACGGCTCTATCTTTCAGACCTAATCAATCTGCGATAACCTTTAGTAGGATGCTTACTGAAGTTTCTGTATCGCATAAAGCATGTGGGAATTCGATACCCTTGACCAAGCATGGTATTGCAAACTTCCATGGATCACTCTTGGTGGAGAATATAGACCCAACCCAGCACAAACTCAATAGGTAATCCAGCAACAAATATAGGTTTCTTTATCTCCTTCTACTATGAAGCTGCAGTATGTTTTGAGTCTTCTTTTGCTCACACTTTATTAGTTGGAGATGCACCGCCTGAAATGAGGAAAGATGCATTGAATGAGAAATTACAAGCTTGGAGTGGGTAAAGTAGTTAATAAGGTCATTAATGGCTAAGAAGTAATGAATCTCGTAACTGTTTAAGAGAGAATAAACTAAGATGAATCAGCACAAAACATCTCGATCCATTGATTCGTCACAAAGCTTCGTCTCAAACCATCCTGAAACTCCATTATCAGGTGGACACATCGGAGGTTGAACAACATGATGAACCCTAGAAGTCAGTGGCACGACCACAGTGATTTTTTGTTCAGGGGAAAAAAAGAAGACGGTGCATTTTAATTGAATCAGGCTAAAAACTGACAACTAAGGAGTCCAACTAAAAAATGAACTCAGCCATCAAAAATAACAAAATCATTCAAAACCATAGAAACTAATAAACTAATACCACATGTCATTTTTTGCCCATATGAAGAGAAAAAACTCTACTTTATTGTATAAGATGTTTTAATAAATTTATCACATCACATTAATCAATAAGATTAGGTTCAAATGCTCAGCACATGTTTTCATAAGAAATTTCAAATAATACATTTAAATAAGGATAAAAACTATATAATATGTGATAAAGTATCACGTCTGATGTTTGCGGCTGAGAGTTTGATTGATCTGTCACCCCCCTCCCCTCCTTCTAGCGCCAAACTGTGAAAACCAAAGTTCACACCATCGACTTTCCCTTAAATTAGAAAAGTTAGGAAACCCTAATTTTTCCAGAGGTCCCGGATCTCTGCGAGAACCAACAAGTAATCGAATAAACGCTGAAAACATGAAAAGACAATCAAAACGAATTTATAGAGAAAGTAGATCTTATTTTGAATCCGCGTAAGAGTGTTGTGATCATTACAGAAGACTATAAAATCTTCATCTGTAATAGCTGTCACGAGTTACTTACTTCTAGCAACCTAAACCCTTCAACCTAGTTAAATCGCAACTCAATAATAAAACACAAAAAAATATACGAAAAAGGTTTTGATTGATTTCAGACTGAACCTAATGAAAGGGTGCCTACATACCCATCTCAAGGATCAAGCCGGATGTAGTCAATTGAAAGAGTGGAACAAGAGATCAACTGCCTAAGCGAATTCGTCTATTAATCGAGTTCCAGCCATACAAACTGAACTTGTCGAGAATAAAGCCTACGGTTTCCAAGTGATGAGAGTTCTAGAGTCTAAAAAATTGTCTTTCTGCTCCTAGTATTGGCTCCATTATATATTTCTTCAAGGTCGGCCGCCCTTTTCCCCGTTTGCCTTTGGGCCCAAGTTTATCTCTTTACGGAAATAATCCATTTTTCCAATCTTCATAATTGTCCTTAGAAACCTGACATTTATTATATTTATTATCTTCTTCTGTGAGTAAAAGATAAACTGTCATGGTCGTTGTGGGCTCGTACTCATCAAAAATCGTAAGTGGGATTTTAGCCGTGTTTTAAACCTTCTCGGGTCGCTTTGCGACTTAAGCGTTTTTACGATGGAAGCAAACTTATACGAAAAACAAGTATCTGCGGTTTTTATCCTAAAATTTCTAACGGTAATTCTATTTGAGACGGAACAAGAGACAGTGTGGTCATGGTCTGTAAAGAGGAGAAGGAAGTGAAAAAAAATGGCGAACTAGTCATGTAGCTGAGCGGTCACCATATGACGACCTGGTCTTGTAGTCGACCAATCGCTGTACGGCGACCTGGTCTTGTAGCCGACCGGTCGCCGTACGACGAACTGGTCTTGTACCAGATTGTGGGAACCAAAATTCACCTACTGTCAATGAGTCGTAAATAAGGAAACTTTGAGTAGACCCTAAGTTTCCAGAGGACCCGGCTATCTGCAGAACCGCACAACGATAATTAAGAAAACGATGAACTTAAAATTAAAGTAAGAATAAACGAGATGAAGAGCAAGAAGGATCTTATTCGGAATCTGCGTAAGAATGGTTACAACAAGAGTGGCCTTAGCTGCTTGAGCCGTCGGCGAAATCCTTAACTCTAGAATTCTAAGACCGAAAACCCTAGTTGAGACGAAGCTCCATAAAAAAATGGAAAAGTTCCTAAATGCTAAATTTGGTGGTGAAAGCTCTGAAAAAACGTGTGTCTGCTTCTGCCCTAGGCCTCTTGCTTATATACTCCCTTCATTGGCGGTTTGGTCCTTCCATTTCGCCAAGATTCGAGTTTATCGGAAATCTTCCGTTTATCTTCATATTTCCTTTTTTCCCGCGGAAATCTTCTATTTATCTTCAAACTTGCCATTATCCTTCAAACTTGACATTTATCTTCCTTCTGTGGGTAAATCGTCAAAAAGTCATCGTATCTTTGGGTTAGATTTCGTTAAGATCGCGAGATGGGCTTTTATCACGTTTTTGGACTTTCCGAGCCGTTTTGCGATAAATCCGTTTTGCGACTTTATATGAGATCGTTTCCTGATCCGATGCCTCTTTTAGTAAATTCCCCTAGTTAATCTTAAAGTTTAGCTACGTTCGTTTCTTGGTTAATCGTTGCCGTTTTTACGATTCACTCGACGTTCGTTTTTATTAAAAACACATTTTTTACGATTTTTACGAAAAATCTCGAATAAATCGTATAGTTTAGGCAATGTTCGGTGTTTCGTTTAACCGTTGCCGTTTTATACGATTTCCTCGAGTTCCTTTCGAGAAAACAAAGTTTTATGGTTTTTATCGTAAAACTCTAAAAATAGGACGGATTAAGACGAAACGGGAGACATTTCGACCGTGGTTCGGAACATGATCGTGTCCAAGGACGTAAGCCTTGAACTGGGGACGTGAGAGATCAAGTGCTAGGCTACGAGCGCGGAATGTCCCTCAACGCAGACTATCTTTTGGCTATGTTGACATTCAAGCGCGGAAGAGGGGGCGGCTTTTACCTAACCTCTCGGCTAGAAATGACGGTTATCGGCGGGCTTGCCTCGAATGATCACGATTGGACTGATCGGTTCTTCTATGTCAAAATTGATAGTGCGTCGGTGGAGGAAAGTTGTATTCCTTTTTTTATGACCGTGCGGGCGGAAACTGGTATTTTATTGGTGTGATCTATATATCTGTATATTTATGGATTTTAACCTTTTTCGTGCGTTTTGCAGTGTTTGTCCCTTGCGAGCCGCTGCTTGATAATTTCTCGGAGGTCATGAATCTTCTGCGTGGCGGCCCACTTCATTGGGGTTATTTTTCCCAGAAAAGATTCTGTCGCGCCGTTGCCTATTATTCATCCGGTTTTTCTCGGGACGGTCATACTGAGGTCGAGCCGGACGACGGCGCTGAGGAAAGGGAAAGGTACAGATCTCCGCAGGACATAGAAGTTCCGATCGGTCGTGGTCGAGCGTTCAATGATGATGTTAATATCGAAGACCTTATTGACTTTTCGGCCTCCGAATTTCATCCGGCCGAGACATCATCCCGAGCACCGTCGACACATCATCCCGAGCACCGTCGACACACCGTTTGCAAAGGCGTCGAGGCTTTTTAACAAGGTCTGTTTGTTTTGCTTTATCTTGGTATTACACGCGGTCACCTCTTTATTATATTTTTTATAAAGGAGGATTTTCCACGTTTTGCAGGGTCTCCGCCTTTTGAACAAAACGGTGAGTGCGAGTAGCGCGGAACTTCGCAAGGCCGAATCTAGGGCTGCAGCGGCGGAGACGTAGGCTGTTCGTCTCAAAGAAGAGATCGGTGCCTGTTTTTCTCGTGCCCAAGACCTAGCCGCAAGGGAGGCCGCTCGTGTTAGGGAGGAGTATGAAGCTGAATCTCGTCGAATCTTAGAGCTTTCTGACATGATGGTTCGTCGTGCTCATAGAGCGGGCAAAAGAGAAGTTGCTGCGGAGTTGAGGGCTCGCCGCGAGCGGTTCATGCCTCTTTATGCGGAGTTTGAGGATGCGCAAAGGCCGAATGGCGATTTCCGCGAGTGCCGGGGTGTAGTGTAAGAACGGTTACAACGAGAGTGGCCTTAGCTGTGTGAGCCGTCGGCGAAATCCCTAACTCTAGAAGTCTAAGACCAAAAACCCTAGTTGAGACGCAGCTCGATAACAAAAACGGAAAAGTTCCTAAATGCTAAATTTGTTGGTGAAAGCTCTGAAAAACGTGTGTCTGCTTCTACCCTATGACTCTTGCTTATATACTCCCTTCATTGGCGGTTTGGTCCTTCCATTTCGCCCAGATTCGAGTTTATCGGAAATCTTCCGTTTATCTTCATCTTTCCTTTTTTTCCCGCGGAAACCTTCTATTTATCTTCAAACTTGCCATTATCCTTCAAACTTGACATTTATCTTCCTTCTGCGGGTAAATCGTCAAAATGTCATCGTATCTTTGGTTTAGATTTCGTTAAGATCGCGAGATGGGCTTTTACCACATTTTAAGACTTTCCGAGCCGTTTTGCGATAAATCCGTTTTGCGACTTTATACGAGATCGTTTCCTGATCCGATGCCGTTTTTAGTGAATTCCCCGAGTTAATCGTAAAGTAAATTCCCCAACTACCTCATGAATTTTATAAAACGATTTCTCGAGTTTTACAAAATGATTTCTCGAATTTTATAAAACGTACTTTTTATCTTTTTGCGGGAAGTTTTTGCTGTTGATTCCGTCGTACCGATTTTGACCCCAACACAGATCGGTCACCGTATGGCGACCTAGTCTTGTAGCTGACTGGTCGCCGTATGGCGACCTGGTCTTGTAGCCGACCGGTCAATGTGCGGTGATCTGGTCTTGTAACTGACTTGTCGCCATATGTCAACCTGATCTTGTAGCTGACTGGTGACCGTATGCCGACCTAGTCTTTCAACGGACTGGTTGCCATACGGCGACCTGGCTTTGTAGCCTACCGGCCACCATACAGAAACCTGGTCTTGTAGCTGACCCTTGTAATGGACAGGTTGCCATACAGACGGACCGGTCACCATATGCCCACCTGGTCTTTTAATGGACTGTTCGTAGTTTGACGACCTAGCCTTGTAGTCGAACGGTCGCCGTACGGTGACCTAGTCAGTTAGACAACTGGTCACCGTACGGAGACCTAGTCTTGTAGCCGAACGGTTTTCGTACGGCGACTTGGTCTGGTAACCGACCAGTCATCGTACGGCAACCTGGTCTTGTGGCCAAACGCTCGCCGTACGGAGACCTAGTCTTGTAACAGACTCGTCGTCGCACGAAAACCAGGTCTCTTAGATGAGCGGTCGCCATACGGCGACCTTGTCTTGTACCCGACCGGTTGTTGCACGGCAACCTGGTCTTGTAGCAGGCCAGTTGCTGTACGGAAACCTGGTCTTGTAGCCGACCAGTCGCCGTATGAAGAACTGGTCATGTATAAGATCGGTCGTCATACGGCGACCTGGTCTTGTAGCCGATCAGTCAATGTACAGTGACCTGGTCTTGTACCTTTTTGGTCGCCATATGCCGACCGAATCTTGGAGCTGACTTCTCACCGTCTGTCTACCTAGTCTTTCAACGGACTGGTCGCCATACGGTGACCTGGTCTTGTAGCCGACTGTTCGCCGTACGACAACATGGTTTTGTAGCTGACCGGTCGCGTATGGCGACCTGGTCTTGTAGCTGACTGGTTGCCATACAGTCAACATGGTCTTGTAATAGAACGGTCGCCAAATGGCGACTTCAGTCCACAATGTCTTTGTTGTTCTTCTGAATTTGTCTCAGGCTTTGTTCAAAATCAACAATTTCATACGTTGATTTCGAGGTTGTCGTTATAATAATTTTGGAGTCTATCGTAAAAACTCGTTCCTAAAATTTATATGAACATTACTCTTCGACACATATCTTCAGGGGACTTTCCGGCATTGATTATGTCATCTTCAAGTTTGACCCAATAGTTAGCCTCCCCCTTGTTATAACCGTGACCAGCTAACGTGAGGTTCTAGTGAGTGGTTACTGTGGTTAGGTAAGTTAGGCAAAATTAATGGTTGAAAAGTGGTTTTTCTCTCTAAACGATTGGGTCTGCACCTTGTAAAGGCTGCCTACGTACCCTTGTTGAAGGGATTAAACATTTTGTAGTTTGGCTTGGAGTTAAAGTTCTTATGACCTTGTTTTCCAGTGAGACCTTTACGGTTTAGTTATTTGTTGTGTAGTGATTATCGAGCATATTTCTTCTGTTGGTATTTTGTATTGGACCTTTGTCGGCCTCAATACTAGCCTTTCTTGCCATTTTCTTTGGCCAAGTGTGGACGTATTTATTATTTTGTGATCTGAGATAGAAATCGTGAGCTCGTTTTGTTGCTCTTCCCGTGGCGAAGACTCGCGATTAGGTTTTCGATTTTGTTGAGTACTACAGCGTTTGCGTGAGCGTTGGCTGTACGAGTAGTCGCTGCTGGAGTTGTTTTACCAGCGTCTTTTTGCGAGTTGCGACTTTGTCTTTCATACCTCCAGACATCGTTTTGGTCAAGCGTTTTGCGGCTATGAGTAAGAGTAATCCGACCCCCCTTCTTCTAAGTGCGGAAAATTCTAAATCTAGAAAAGTTGGGAAAGTCTCAGATGAGAGCTCTGGATTTCGTCCTCCTCTTCTGCCCTACGCCTCTGGTTTATATACTCCTCGCCTTAACGGTTCGATCTTTCCATTTTGCCCGGATTTGAGTATTTCAGGAATCTTCCATTTTTCTCGATCCTTCCTTTTCTTCTGCGGAAATCTTCTATTTATCTTCAAACTTGCCTTTTATCTTCGAACTTGACATTTATTTTCCTTCTGCGAATAAACCGTCAAAACGTTATCGAATCTTCGGGTTAGATTCCGTTAAGATTGCGAGATGGGTTTTTATCGCGTTTTAGGTCCTTCCGGGCCGTTTTGCGATAAATCCGTTTTCCGACTTTTTACGGGATCGTTTCCTGATCTGACATCTTTTTTAATAAATTCCTCGAGTTAATCGTAAGGTTTTACGATTTATTCGACTTTTTATTAAAAATACGTTTTTTACGATTTACTCGACATTTTTTATTAAAAACACGTTTTTTATGATTTCAACGAGAAATCTCGAATAAATCATATAGTTTAGGCAATGTTCGGTGTTTCGTTTAACCGTTGCCGTTTTATACGATTTCCTCGAGTTCTTTCCGAGAAAGCGAAGTTTTACGGTTTTTATCGTAAAACTTGAATGATAGGTCGAATCGAGACGGAACGGGAGACGTTTCGGCCGTTGTTCAGAATGCGACCGTGTCGAAAGACGTAAGTTTTGAATCGGGGATGCGGGAGATCGAGGCGCAGGATATCCAAGAAGTCTTTAGTTCACCCATCGGCGAACTAGTTGAGTGTCTGTTAGTTCGCCCATCGGCGAACTAAGCCGAGCCGGCTTAGTTCGCCGATGGGCGAACTAGTTGAGGGACTCCTAGTTTGCCCATCGGCGAACTAAGCCGGCCCGGCTTAGTTCGCCGACTGGCGAACTAGTTGAGTGACTCCTAGTTCGCCCATCGGCGAACTAAGCCGGGCCGTCTTAGTTCGCCGATGGGCGAACTAGTGGAGTGTCTCCTAGTTCGCCCATGGGCGAACTAAGCTGGGCCGGCTTAGTTCGCCCATGGGCGAACTAGTCGTGACTAGTTCGCCCATGGGCGAACTAGTCGTGACTAGTTCGCGTTTTACGGCTGTTTCGGTTTTTTGCAGTTTCGTAAAACGATACTTCGAGTTTTATAAAACGATTCTTCGAGTTCTATAAAACGATTCTTCGAGTTTTATAAAACGATTCTTCGAGTCTTATAAAACGATTCTTCGAGTTTTATAAAACGATTCTCGAGTTTTATTAAAACGATTCTTCGAGTTTTATAAAATGATTCTTCGAGTTTTATAAAACGATTCTTCGAGTTTTATAAAACGATTCTCGAGTTTTATTAAAACGATTCTTTGAGTTTTATAAAACGATTCTTCGAGTTTTATAAAACAATTCTCGAGTTTTATAAAACGATTCTTCAAGTTTAATAAAACAATTCTCGAGTTTTATTAAAACGATTCTTCGAGTTTTATAAAACAATTGTTCGAGTTTTATAAAACGATTCTCGAGTTTTATAAAACGATTCTTCGAGTTTTATAAAACAATTCTCGAGTTTTATAAAACGATCCTCGAGTTTTATAAAACGATCCTCGGGTTTTATAAAACGATTCTCGAGTTTTATAAAACGATTCTTCGAGTTTTATAAAACGATTCTTCGAGTTTTATAAAACGATTCTCGAGTTTTATTAAAACAATTCTTCGAGTTTTATAAAACGATTCTTCGAGTTTTATAAAACGATTGTCGAGTTTTATAAAACGATTCTTCAAGTTTTATAAAACGATTCTTCGAGTTTTATAAAACGATTCTCGAGTTTTATAAAACGATTCTTCGAGTTTTATAAAACGATTCTTCGAGTTTTATAAAACGATTCTTCAAGCTTTATAAATCGATTCTCGAGTTTTATTAAAACGATTCTTCGAGTTTTATAAAACAATTGTTCGAGTTTTATAAAACGATTCTCGAGTTTTATAAAACGATTCTTCGAGTTGTATAAAACGATTCTCGAGTTTTATAAAACGATCCTCGAGTTTTATAAAACGATCCTCGGGTTTTATAAAACGATTCTCGAGTTTTATAAAACGATTCTTCGAGTTTTATAAAACGATTCTTCGAGTTTTATAAAAAGATTCTCGAGTTTTATTAAAACGATTCTTCGAGTTTTATAAAACGATTCTTCGAGTTTTATAAAACGATTCTCGAGTTTTATAAAACGATTCTTCGAGTTTTATAAAACAATTCTCCATTTTTCTCGATCCTTCCTTTTCTTCTACGGAAATCTTCTCTTTATCTTCAAACTTGCCTTTTATCTTCGAACTTGACATTTATTTTCCTTCTGCGAATAAACCGTCAAAACGTTATCGAATCTTCGGGTTAGATACCGTTAAGATTGCGAGATGGGTTTTTATCGTGTTTTAGGTCCTTCCGGGCCGTTTTGCGATAAATCCGTTTTCCGACTTTTTACGGGATCGTTTCCTGATCTGACATCGTTTTTAATAAATTCCTCGAGTTAATCGTAAGGTTTTACAATTTACTCGACTTTTTATTAAAAATACGTTTTTTACGATTTACTCGACGTTTTTTATTAAAAACACGTTTTTTATGATTTCAACGAGAAATCTCGAATAAATCATATAGTTTAGGCAATGTTCGGTGTTTCCTTTAACCGTTGCCGTTTTATACAATTTCCTCGAGTTCTTTCCGAGAAAGCGAAGTTTTACGGTTTTTATCGTAAAACTTGAATGATAGGTCGAATCGAGACGGAACGGGAGACGTTTCGGCCGTGGTTCAGAATGCGACCGTGTCGAAAGACGTAAGTTTTGAATCGGGGATGCGGGAGATCAAGGCGCGGGATATCCAAAAAGTCTTTAGTTCACCCATCGGCGAACTAATCCGGGCCGGCTTAGTTCGCCGATGGGCGAACTAGTTGAGTGTCTGTTAGTTCGCCCATCGGCGAACTAAGCCGGGCCGGCTTAGTTCGCCGATGGGCGAACTAGTTGAGGGACTCCTAGTTTGCCCATCGGCGAACTAAGCCGGGCCGGCTTAGTTCGCCGATGGGCGAACTAGTTGTGTGACTCTTAGTTCGCCCATCGGCGAACTAAGCCGGCCCGGCTTAATTCGCCGACTGGCGAACTAGTTGAGTGACTCCTAGTTCGCCCATCGGCGAACTAAGCCGGGCCGTCTTAGTTCGCCGATGGGCGAACTAGTGGAGTGTCTCCTAGTTCGCCCATCGGCGAACTAAGCTGGGCCGGCTTAGTTCGCCAATGGGCGAACTAGTCGTGACTAGTTCGCGTTTTACGGCTGTTTCGGTTTTTTGCGGTTTCGTAAAACGATACTTCGAGTTTTATAAAACGATTCTTCGAGTTCTATAAAACGATTCTTCGAGTTTTATAAAACGATTCTTCGAGTTTTATAAAACGATTCTTCGAGTTTTATAAAACGATTCTCGAGTTTTATTAAAACGATTCCTCGAGTTTTATAAAATGATTCTTCGAGTTTTATAAAACGATTCTTCGAGTTTTATAAAACGATTCTCGAGTTTTATTAAAACGATTCTTTGAGTTTTATAAAACGATTTTTCGAGTTTTATAAAACAATTCTCGAGTTTTATAAAACGATTCTTCGAGTTTTATAAAACGATTCTTCGAGTTTTATAAAACGATTCTTCAAGTTTTATAAAACAATTCTCGAGTTTTATTAAAACGATTCTTCGAGTTTTATAAAACAATTTTTCGAGTTTTATAAAACGATTCTCGAGTTTTATAAAACGATTCTTCGAGTTTTATAAAACAATTCTCGAGTTTTATAAAACGATCCTCGAGTTTTATAAAACGATCCTCGGGTTTTATAAAACGATTCTCGAGTTTTAAAACGATTCTTCGAGTTTTATAAAACGATTCTTCGAGTTTTATAAAACGATTCTCGAGTTTTATTAAAACGATTCTTCGAGTTTTATAAAACGATTCTTCGAGTTTTATAAAACGATTGTCGAGTTTTATAAAACGATTCTTCAAGTTTTATAAAACGATTCTTCGAGTTTTATAAAACGATTCTCGAGTTTTATAAAACGATTCTTCGAGTTTTATAAAACGATTCTTCGAGTTTTGTAAAACGATTCTTCAAGTTTTATAAATCGATTCTCGAGTTTTATTAAAACGATTCTTCGAGTTTTATAAAACAATTGTTCGAGTTTTATAAAACGATTCTCGAGTTTTATAAAACGATTCTTCGAGTTGTATAAAACGATTCTCGAGTTTTATAAAACGATCCTCGAGTTTTATAAAACGATCCTCGGGTTTTATAAAACGATTCTCGAGTTTTATAAAACGATTCTTCGAGTTTTATAAAACGATTCTTCGAGTTTTATAAAACGATTCTCGAGTTTTATTAAAACGATTCTTCGAGTTTTAAAAAACGATTCTTCGATTTTTATAAAACAATTCTCGAGTTTTATAAAACGATTCTTCGAGTTTTATAAAACGATTCTCCATTTTTCTCGATCCTTCCTTTTCTTCTGCGGAAATCTTCTCTTTATCTTCAAACTTGCCTTTTATCTTCGAACTTGACATTTATTTTCCTTCGGCGAATAAACCGTCAAAACGTTATCGAATCTTCGGGTTAGATTCCGTTAAGATTGCGAGATGGGTTTTTATCGCGTTTTAGGTCCTTCCGGGCCGTTTTGCGATAAATCCGTTTTCCGACTTTTTACGGAATCGTTTCCTGATCTGACATCTTTTTTAATAAATTCCTCGAGTTAATCGTAAGGTTTTACGATTTACTCGACTTTTTATTAAAAATACGTTTTTTACGATTTACTCGACGTTTTTTATTAAAAACACGTTTTTTTATGATTTCAACGAGAAATCTCGAATAAATCATATAGTTTAGGCAATGTTCGGTGTTTCCTTTAACCGTTGCCGTTTTATACAATTTCCTAGAGTTCTTTCCGAGAAAGCGAAGTTTTACGGTTTTTATCGTAAAACTTGAATGATAGGTCGAATCGAGACGGAACGGGAGACGTTTCGGCCGTGGTTCAGAATGCGACCGTGTCGAAAGACGTAAGTTTTGAATCGGGGATGCGGGAGATCAAGGCGCGGGATATCCAAAAAGTCTTTAGTTCACCCATCGGCGAACTAAGCCGGGCCGGCTTAGTTCGCCGATGGGCGAACTAGTTGAGTGACTCCTAGTTCGCCCATCGGCGAACTAAGCCGGGCCGTCTTAGTTCGCCGATGGGCGAACTAGTGGAGTGTCTCCTAGTTCGCCCATCGGCGAACTAAGCTGGGCCGGCTTAGTTCGCCCATGGACGAACTAGTCGTGACTAGTTCGCGTTTTACTGCTGTTTCGGTTTTTTGCGGTTTTGTAAAACGATTCTTCGAGTTTTATAAAACGATTCTTCGAGTTCTATAAAACGATTCTTCGAGTTTTATAAAACGATTCTTCGAGTTTTATGAAACGATTCTTCAAGTTTTATAAAACGATTCTCGAGTTTTATTAAAACGATTCTTCGAGTTTTATAAAATGATTCTTCGAGTTTTATGAAACGATTCTTCGAGTTTTATAAAACGATTCTCGAGTTTTATTAAAACGATTCTTTGAGTTTTATAAAACGATTCTTCGAGTTTTATAAAACGATTCTCGAGTTTTATCAAACGATTCTTCGAGTTTTATAAAACGATTCTTCGAGTTTTATAAAACGATTCTCGAGTTTGATTAAAACGATTCTTCGAGTTTTATAAAACAATTGTTCGAGTTTTATAAAACGATTCTCGAGTTTTATAAAACGATTCTTCGAGTTTTATAAAACGATTCTCGAGTTTTATAAAACGATCCTCGAGTTTTATAAAACGATCCTCGGGTTTTATAAAACGATTCTCGAGTTTTATAAAACGATTCTTCGAGTTTTATAAAACGATTCTTCGAGTTTTATAAAACGATTCTCGAGTTTTATTAAAACGATTCT
>CAKOAT010088488.1:198029-229142 GCA_932364175.1 Eruca vesicaria subsp. sativa | reverse complement strand
GATTCTCGAGTTTTATAAAACGATTCTTCGAGTTTTATAAAACGATTCTCGAGTTTTATAAAACGATCCTCGAGTTTTATAAAACGATCCTCGGGTTTTATAAAACGATTCTCGAGTTTTATAAAACGATTCTTCGAGTTTTATAAAACGATTCTTCGAGTTTTATAAAACGATTCTCGAGTTTTATTAAAACGATTCTGCGAGTTTTATAAAACGATTCTTCGAGTTTTATAAAACGATTGTCGAGTTTTATAAAACGATTCTTCAAGTTTTATAAAACGATTCTTCGAGTTTTATAAAACGATTCTCGAGTTTTATAAAACGATTCTTCGAGTTTTATAAAACGATTCTTCGAGTTTTATAAAACGATTCTTCAAGTTTTATAAAACGATTATCGAGTTTTATTAAAACGATTCTTCGAGTTTTATAAAACAATTGTTCGAGTTTTATAAAACGATTCTCGGGTTTTATAAAACGATTCTTCGAGTTTTATAAAACGATTCTCGAGTTTTATAAAACGATCCTCGAGTTTTATAAAACGATCCTCGGGTTTTATAAAACGATTCTCGAGTTTTATAAAACGATTCTTCGAGTTTTATAAAACGATTATTTGAGTTTTATAAAACGATTCTCGAGTTTTATTAAAACGATTCTTCGAGTTTTATAAAACGATTCTTCGAGTTTTATAAAACGATTCTCGAGTTTTATAAAACGATTCTTCGAGTTTTATAAAACGATTCTCCATTTTTCTCGATCCTTCCTTTTCTTCTGCGGAAATCTTCTCTTTATCTTCAAACTTGCCTTTTATCTTCGAACTTGACATTTATTTTCCTTCTGCGAATAAACCGTCAAAACGTTATCGAATCTTCGGGTTAGATTCCGTTAAGATTGCGAGATGGGTTTTTATCGCGTTTTAGGTCCTTCCGGGCCGTTTTGCGATAAATCCGTTTTCCGACTTTTTACGGGATCGTTTCCTGATCTGACATCGTTTTTAATAAATTCCTCGAGTTAATCGTAAGGTTTTACAATTTACTCAACTTTTTATTAAAAATACGTTTTTTACGATTTACTCGACGTTTTTTATTAAAAACACGTTTTTTATGATTTCAACGAGAAATCTCGAATAAATCATATAGTTTAGGCAATGTTCGGTGTTTCCTTTAACCGTAGCCGTTTTATACGATTTCCTCGAGTTCTTTCCGAGAAAGCGAAGTTTTACGGTTTTTATCGTAAAACTTGAATGATAGGTCGAACCGAGACGGAACGGGAAACGTTTCGGCCGTGGTTCAGAATGCGACCGTGTCGAAAGACGTAAGTTTTGAATCGGGGATGCGGGAGATCAAGGCGCGGGATATCCAAAAAGTCTTTAGTTCACCCATCGGCGAACTAAGCCGAGCCGGGCCGGCTTAGTTCGCCTATGGGCGAACTAGTTGAGTGACTCTTAGTTCGCCCATCGGCGAACTAAGCCGGGCCGGCTTAGTTCGCCGATGGGCGAACTAGTTGAGTGACTCCTAGTTCGCCCATCGGCGAACTAAGCCGGGCCGTCTTAGTTCGCCGATGGGCGAACTAGTGGAGTGTCTCCTAGTTCGCCCATCGGCGAACTAAGCTGGGCCGGCTTAGTTCGCCCATGGGCGAACTAGTCGTGACTAGTTCGTGTTTTACTGTTGTTTCGGTTTTTTGCGGTTTCGTAAAACGATTCTTCGAGTTTTATAAAACGATTCTTCGAGTTCTATAAAACGATTCTTCGAGTTTTATAAAACGATTCTTCGAGTTTTATAAAACGATTCTTCGAGTTTTATAAAACAATTCTCGAGTTTTATTAAAACGATTCTTCGAGTTTTATAAAATGATTCTTCGAGTTTTATAAAACGATTCTTCGAGTTTTATAAAACGATTCTCGAGTTTTATTAAAACGATTATTGGGGTTTTATAAAACGATTCTTCGAGTTTTATAAAACGATTCTCGAGTTTTATAAAACGATTCTTCGAGTTTTATAAAACGATTCTTTGAGTTTTATAAAACGATTCTTCAAGTTTTATAAAACGATTCTCGAGTTTTATTAAAACGATTCTTCGAGTTTTATAAAACAATTGTTCGAGTTTTATAAAACGATTCTCGAGTTTTATAAAACGATTCTTCGAGTTTTATAAAACGATTCTCGAGTTTTATAAAACGATCCTTGAGTTTTATAAAACGATCCTCGGGTTTTATAAAACGATTCTTGAGTTTTATAAAACGATTCTTCGAGTTTTATAAAACGATTCTTCGAGTTTTATAAAACGATTCTCGAGTTTTATTAAAACGATTCTTCGAGTTTTATAAAACGATTCTTCGAGTTTTATAAAACGATTCTCGAGTTTTATAAAACGATCCTCGAGTTTTATAAAACGATCCTCGGGTTTTATAAAACGATTCTCGAGTTTTATAAAACGATCCTCGAGTTTTATAAAACGATCCTTGAGTTTCATAAAACGATTGTTCGGATTTTAAAAAACGATTCCTTTTATATTTCTGCCGGGAGTTTCGGCCGTTGATTCCATCGTTCCGATTTTGACCCCAACAACCTGTTAGGTCTATCGTCCGATAACCTGAAGGGAATATCGATTGATGTTTCTGTCGATACTGTCGATCGATGCTAATACTGCTATATCGGTCGACATGGCTGTCGCTGCGTCGATCGATATCGTATCCAGCGAGTGGTAGAAGTAAGCTTGAAAGGAGTATCTAGTCTTCATTAAATTAACTTTAGACTTAGGGAATTTGCCAAGCTATCGCTTGTCCAAATTGACCCTAATATCAGAGGTCAGGGTGATCAATCCTTGGCCTTAGCATTCATTGATAACTAGATTGAGAACTGTATTTTAAACACCCTAATAATGGTTTTATTCAATACATGAGTCAACCTTAAATCTAAATCTAACAAGAGAGACTACTCAAACATATTCATGAGAGACAAAGTCATGATGGTCTGAATAATACTTTAAGATAATAATAAAAACAAACAAGAAGTGAAAAGGGAGTTCAAGATCTTCTCTGTAATTGTAGTTTCAGATCTCTCTCTCCATCAAACTCTTCTCAAAAGGTAGCTAGATGCTTCTCCTTATTAGGTCTAAAAGGTCTCCAAGATTGTCTACCTAAACTAGTACAAAACCCTCTTAATATAGCCTTCAGGCGGCCAGGGACTTAATGTGTAAATTATTAAAACTCTTGTGAAGCAATTAGGGCTTCTAATCTTCATTTAATCGCTTGGATGACTTATGTATCGATCGATGCATAACATCATTATCGATCGATACGGGTAATCATCTATCGGTCGATTACTCTCAACGTGCATCGGTCGATAGCTTAAACATCGTTTTGCTCATATNGGCTTCTAATCTTCATTTAATCGCTTGGATGACTTATGTATCGATCGATGCATAACATCATTATCGATCGATACGGGTAATCATCTATCGGTCGATTACTCTCAACGTGCATCGGTCGATAGCTTAAACATCGTTTTGCTCATATCTTCATAAAGTCTCCATTTTAGCTCCAAAATGCATGTTTTACACCAGTGAGTACCTAGATCTGTAAAAGCTCTAAAAAGACACTAAAAGTATCCTTTTGTTTCCAAAAACATATATAAATCATGGCTGAAAATGGGTAAAATCCATGATATATCAACTCCCCCAGACTTTTCCTTTTGCTTGTCCTCAAACAAATAATAGGACATTGGTCTAGAAAAGTTCTGAAAGGCGGAAGCTCTGACAACTCTAGACTTAGGACCATCTCCTCTTTACTCATTGCAAGCCACATCAGATATCTATCATTTCCCAGAAATACATTATGCCATATCCTAGTTTAGCAGCCAAATACACCTAGCCAATCAACTTAAACATTCCTTGTCTGTCTATCCCTTCCACTGATTTCATTTGTGCATAAAAATAAAGGTGTAGGCTTTACCTTGGGATTATCGATCAAGGAACACTTGGATTCAACTCAAACAAGTTT
Organism: Eruca vesicaria subsp. sativa; assembly: GCA_932364175.1. Lineage (NCBI taxonomy): Eukaryota > Viridiplantae > Streptophyta > Magnoliopsida > Brassicales > Brassicaceae > Eruca > Eruca vesicaria. The sequence goes on along the minus strand of CAKOAT010088488.1, from coordinate 225,145 downwards.
CAGGCATTCTCATCTTGATTCCCTTTCTTTCTTTATCCCCCTTCTCTGAATCTAAATATTTCTCTCTTCTTCTTTTTTTTTTTTTTTATATATCAATCCCAATGAACAACTAATGTTCATCTTATTGATCTTTCTACTTTTTGTAGCTCTCTTGACAAAGTGTAGGCGAATAGTGGGGTCATAGGTAATTTACCTCTCCCTCGCTTCCACAATGTGTGATCATTCCTTTGATTTTGAATAGTGGGGTCATAGGTAATGTAGCTCTCCCTCTGCCTCTCAGGAAATCATTTCAATCTTTTATTTTCTGGGGATGCCGAAGGAAGGAGAGAAGGAAACCAAAATTTTTGAGACTTTTACCTTCCAGACTTGCAATAGGATTATGATCCCTTGTATACCAAGTCCCAAGACAAGCAGTAGATGTCAGGTTAGGTTGGAAATCAGCTTTGGTTCTTCCAGACAATCATGAAAGTTGTTGACATAGGTGATCGGTGATCCACTTTAGCATCTATAGTACTTTCTGTAACTGACAAATCTAAGAGTGGTGCTAAGAAGTGGTTAGGTAACAAGTTTGAATATAATCATTACTTCCTTCTTGGTAAAACACACTCTTCTCTCTTTTTTTTTTCTTTTTTTTTAGATAAAACGGGAGTAAAATAAAAATATCAATAAAAATAAAGAATGTTAGTAGATACCCCTCCAGACTTAAACAACACTGTCCCCAGTGTTATTTAGTCTAAGAGGTAATGAGAATTAATGTAGAAAATATGTTCATGTTAGTAGGAATAATCGTACCTCAATCTTTAGATATCGATCGATATTCGTGACTTTATATCGATCGATAAAGTGCTGTCACCTATTTGTGCTGTCAATCATCGAACTCAACATCGAATGGAGTTATGTTAGTGCTGTTAGACATTCTCAAAACACACAAATAGTTAGATAATAAAGTTCTAGCAGGCATAGTCATCAAAAGTATGAATAAAAATCCTACAGGTCTGAAGATAAAAATGAAAACATAGTAGTACGAGATAAAGGGATAGAGGGACGGGCGAATGAATCATCCCTCACTGCCCTCGTCGTCGTCGTCGTGCTCCTCATCCTCCTCATCACTCTCGTCACCCTGATCAGGCTGCGGGGATGAAGTCGCTGGGGATGGGTCAAAAGCTGAAGTGCTAGCCCGGCTAGAACAGCGGCATCTCGAGACGCGGAACCAGATGGCGCGGAGAGCGTCCAACACTCCCCTTCTGTAGACCTGCTCCTCCTCTGTCTCTATCCCTGAGAGATCGGGGAATGGGGGCAGAGAAGCTGATGATGAAGCGCGGGAGGTGCTGGCGCTGCGGACTCCTGTCTCGCGACGATGAGAGGCTGGAGCGAGTACTAAAGCCGGGTCTGGCTGGAAACGGAGCCTGTCGAGGTTACCCGCAAAGCGTGTAGTCGCTGGGTGAGGCAGGCAGAACCGGTGCGCACCAGTTGGGGTCCTGAAAGACCATAGGAGCTCTCTGTCCATCCATCCACTGTGACGCAGAGCTGCGTCCAGGTAGTGCCGGGAAGTGTCCACGTCATTGACGTAAAAACGGATCCCACAGTGCTGGAAAATCGGTGTCAGCAGACTCCCTACCGTCTCCTTCTTCTTCCCTTTGCCACCGGAGAAAGGCTTGGTCTTCAAACTGAGTAGATGCTCAGCGAAGACAGCACCCAAGTTGGGAAGTACCCATGTTACGTGTCGGATCTAAAAAGGTCAGATCGACCAGTCCGTCAAGCGCATGGTACAGCAAAGTAAGCTCGTAGATTCACACCTTGTTGGGCTCCATCTTGAAGAGCAGAGTGGCGGCAAGGATCCTCATGAAGTATCGGAGGGTCGGGTGGCGGATGTCAGTCTGAACAACTGAGGCTGAACTCCAAGGACCTGTGCCAAAGATCTCCCAGAATTCCTTAACCGCTGGGAAGGTTGAGATGGTGCTGGAGACGGCAGTCTCGTTCCCGAAGCCGTAGGTCCTGCAGAGCTCGGGGACAGTGACGTAGTACCGGACACCTCTAGCGAAAAAGACAGAACACCATCACAAGCAACACTCGTTGGCTGGTTCAGATACTCAAAACGAACTGTTGCCATGAACTGCCGGACGAGATAAGAATGAAGGTCGTAGGCTTGGGAGCCAATGGTCCCGAACCCAAGCTGGATGAGCATCTCTCCAAGGTCCTTGTCGATCCCCAGGCGTCTGGTAGTGGCAGAGTCGATGTGGGAACCGAAATCTACCAACTGTCAAATAATCGTAAAAAAGGAAACTTCGGCAAAACCCTAAGTTTCCAGAGGAACCGGCTATCTGCAGAACCGCACAATGAATATTAAGAAAACGATGAACTTTTAAATTAAAACGAAAATAAACGAGATTGAAAGCAAGAAGGTTCTTATTCCGAATCTGCGTAAGAACTGGTACAAAAGTGAGGCCTAAGCTGCGTGAGCCGTCGGCAAAATCCTTAGAAGTCTAAGAACGAAAACCCTAATTGAGACGCTGCTCGCTAACAGACAACGGAAATATTCCTAATTTCTAAATTTGGTGGTGAGAGCTCTGAAAATCGTGTCCCTTGCTTCTGCCCTAGACCTCCTATTTATATACTCCTCGCCTTGGCCATCCGGTCTTTCCATTTCACCCAGATTTGACTATATCGGGAATTTTCCATTTTTCTCGATCCTTCCTTTTCTTCCGCGTAAATCTTCTATTTTTCTTCAAACCTTCCTTTTATCTTCAAACTTGACATTTATTTTCCTTCTGCGAGTAAACCGTCAAAACGTTATCGAATCTGCGGGTTAGATTCTGTTAAGATCGCGAGATGGGTTTTTATCGCATTTTAGGTTTTTCCGGGCCGTTTTGCGATAAATCCATTTTTCGACTTTTTATGAGATCGTTTCCTGATCTGACGTCGTTTTTAATAAATTCCTCGAGTTAATCGTAAATTTTTACTATTTACTCGACTTTTTATTAAAAACACGTTTTTTACGATTTACTCGACGTTTTTATTAAAAACGCGTTTTTTATGAATTCAACGAGAAACTTCGAATAAATCGTATGGTTTAGGCAATGTTTGGTGTTTCGTTTAACCGTTGCCGTTTTCTACGATTTTTTCGATTTTTTTATCGAGAAAAGCGAAGTTTTACGGTTTTTATCGTAAAACTTAAATGATAGGTCGGATCGAGATGGGACGGGAGATGTTTCGGCCGTGGTTCAGAATGCGACCGTGTCAAAAGACGTAAGTTTCGAATCGGGAATGCCGGAGAACGAGGCTCGGGACGTCCAGGAGCTTTCTAGTTCGCCCATCGGCGAACTAAGCTGGGCCGGCTTAGTTTGCCGATGGGCGAACTAGTCGAGCATCTCCTAGTTCGCCCATCGGCGAACTAAGCCGGGCCGGCTTAGTTCGCCAATGGGCGAACTAGTCGAGTGATCCTAGTTCGCCCATCGGCGAAGTAAGCCGGGCCGGCTTAGTTCGCCGATGGGTGAACTAGTCGAGCATCTCCTAGTTCCCCCATCGGCGAACTAAGCCGGGCCTGCATAGTTCGCCGATGGGCGAACTAGTCGAGTGTCTCTTAGTTCGCCCATTGGTGAACTAAGCCGGTTCAGCTTAGTTCGCCCGTGGGCGAACTAGTCGTGACTAGTTCGCGTTTTACGACTGTTTCGGTTTTTTGCGGTTTCGTAAAATGATTCTCGAGTTTTATAAAACGATCTTAGAGTTTTATAAAACGTTTTTTGAGTTTTATAAAACGGCTTCTCGAGTTTTATAAAACGATTCTCGAGTTTTATAAAATGATTCTCGAGGTTTTTAAAACGATTTTGGGTTTTATAAAATGGCTTTTCGAGTTTTATAAAACGGCTTCTCGAGTTTTATAAAACGGCTTTTCGAGTTTTATAAAACGGCTTTTCGAGTATTATAAAACGGCTTCTCGAATTTTCTAAACCGGATTTTCGAGTTTTATAAAACGGCTTCTCGAGTTTTATAAAACGATTCTCTAGTTTTATAAAACGATTCTCGAGTTTTATAAAACGATCTTCGAGTTTTATAAAACGGCTTCTCAAGTTTTATAAAACGATTCCTCGAGTTTTATAAAACGATTCTCGAGTTTTATAAAACGATTTCTCGAATTTTACAAAACGATTCTCGAGTCTTATAAAACGATTTCTCGAGTTTTATAAAACGGCTTCTCGAGTTTTATAAAACGGTCTGCGAGTTTTATAATTGACTCTGAGTTTTATAAAACGACTCTTCGGGTTTTATAAAACTATTCCTTTTGTATTTTCGCGGGGAGTTTTGGCTATTAATTCCGTCGTACCGATTTTGACCCCAACAGTTAGCCCCCCAGCTCGTAAGAATCGTGAGGTTCTTGCGAGTGGATTGAGCTCGTTTGGTAGAATTAGGCGGAACTTTAATGGCCAAAAGTCCAAAGGTGAATAGTAAAATCCTTCCCTATAAGTATATGGAGTAAAATTCTGAATTCTTTACTCCACCTTCTACAACTTATTCAAGAAATTTTTCTCTCCACTTTCTTTGAAGATCTTGAAACATGTTTTCAGGAAGAAAGACTTGTTCCTCAACTAGTTCCAATTTCCACAATTCTGAGGGAACGAGTTCGCAGCCTCCAGTTTCGGTTCCGAAAGAAGAGTATTCGTCCCCGTTAATTGATCGGACGGACCTCGAGGCTTTTTGGGCGTTGGGAGACGAGTCGGGTTCCGTTAGGCCTGGGATTTGGGTTCCAGCCTTGTTGGACGTCGATCAAGTTTCCGAAAATCCGAGCTCGACACTTTTCAACAGTATCGATTATATGCGCGAATTTTGCCGAATCTAGAAGCCCTTGAGTTTCGTTCCCCACTTGCCAGGGAGAGCGACAGGGATGCGCTCGACGGTTTTTTCACATGTTACAACATTTTCTTGCAACAATGCCACTTATGGTTTCCGATTCCGGAAATCATTGTGTATTACCTTTACAGGCTGGGACTATCGATCAGTCAGTTGACTCCCCCTAGTTTAAAGCAACTCGTTGGTCTTTTGACGCTGACTTACGAGCAGGGAATCACCCTTAACGTCGATCATCTCGAGGGTCTGTTAAAGCCCACGGGTGCATCGCGGAGGATCACTCTATGCCCTCGTGACGAAATTGTTACGGGCTGCCCAACAGTGCATCGGTCGAGGAGGTTAGCATTCCGTTTTTTACGACCACGTGGGGTCGGAGAGGTATGTGAATCGAGTTTATACGAATCCTCTTCTTCTTATTATTATTATTTTAATTTGTATTTGTTTTTCCGCAGTGACCAACCCTTTGCCTCCGTATCCCGCGGATCTCCAGAGCATCACCACTTCTCTCAAACATGGTGAAGTTGGTTGGTGCAGTTTTTCTCCGCAACGCGTCCGCCAAGCGGTTGCCCTCTTCCGATCTCGACTCTTTGCGAATTCTCCGGTTTATGAAGAGGATCCGTTCATTGGAGAGTTTATTCCGTATGTTCCCTCGACGAGGAGTGGCAGATCAAGCTTCCGAAAGGATAAAAATCCGGTTGTCGAAGATGATGATTCTGAACGCGCGACTTCTCCTGACAATATTCTCAAGGATTTTCTTGATAGTAGGACGGAAGAAGGCGTCTGGACGACGGCGGGCGGGTCATCGACCTCCCATTTTCCGGACATCGACCATGATCAAGTCTCGGAGTTTATTAGGGGGTCTGAGAAAGCTAAGGAGGTACGTGTGTTTATTGTTTTCTTTTTCGAGCAGTTTTTATGATATCGCTTAATCCTTTTCTTTTTTGTAGGGTTTTCTTATCATGAGCCGAGCCCTAGACAGCCGTACCGCCGAAGCTCGCCTTGCCGAGTTTCGGGCAAACATGGCCGAAAAAGAAGTTGCTCGTCTTCGGGCAGAGGTCGAGGCTAACCAAGCTGAAGAAGTGGTTGCGAGGGAGGTTGCTCGTGTGAGGGATTAGTGTGCGGCTAGGTCTCGTCGTGCAAAGGAGCTTTCCGACCAAAGGATTCGTCGTGCTCGTCGTGTGGGCAAACGAGAGGTTGCCGAGGAGATGAAGGCTCGCCGCGAGCGATTTGCAACCGGTTGTTCGGATGCGGAAGTTGTTCAACGAGCGCATGGTGATTATCGCAAATGTCGCGGGATCGTTCATGGGTTATCCCTAACTCAGAATGAAGGGTATTCGTTCACTAAGGAATTCTCCGTGCGGCGGGAAAACCTGAATCGGGAAAGAGATATGCAGTCCGAATTTTTCGACCTTAAGGCAGGCATGTGGGATCAATGGAATCCCATCGTGGTGTCGCCGGATTCGGTTGAAATCGGTCCTGGGATTTTGGACGTGAATGGTGAAGTCGATCAGCCTGCGTTTGATGACTTCAATGTGTGATGTTCTTAGTTTTTTGATTATTTCGTTGTTTTTTCCGGGACTGGCCGTTGGTGGCTTTGAATCCCTACCGCTGGGCGGTGTGTATTCGAAAACTTTCTTAATAAAAATATTTTTTAAGTATGAAATTCGTGTTTTGTGTTAGATGTAGAGGGAAGAATACCAGTTGTCATCTCGTATCTAACTCTTTGGTGTAAATCGTTCGATTCTTTAACTCGGGAGATTTCGATTTTCGCGAGTGTTTAGATGTGGGCGAAGAGACATGCTTTTAGGATCTCGATTCATGCCTTGAGACGTTAGCGACCAGTGTGCTGGGTTTAGGGCAAGACCTAGGTTTACTTTCGGATTGGGGCTGTGCGATGACTAGTCGGCTTTCGTTTTGCCTGTTGCGATTTTAACCTGAGTCCATACAGATTTAGAATCCGCGATAGGTTCTCGGCTTATTTGATTCGTCTAAGTTGCCCGGAAGTGCTGACCTAAAATTTGGATTTCTTTTATAGTGCGCTATTTTATCCTCGTCGGATGTATGCAGACCGATAGGTCGGTGCGTTTGTTTAGGACGGCTAGCGTGCTCAACGGGGCCAATCGCCGAGCGTTCGTGTTTTTATAGTCGCGGACAGACTTTGGATAAATATTTTTCTTTGAGAGTTTAGGCGACGTCTCGCCAGTTCTTTCCGAAAATATTTTGATATGCGAATCTTTATAAAAACGATTAAGTAGTTGTTACTGCAGAAGCGATTTTCCGGATTTGCGTTTTTCGATAGTAACGGAGATATTTTAACTTTGTCTTTATTAAAAATTTCGAAAATTTTCGATTATAAAGCTAAAAGAAATTTTGTAAAAAATTTTGGGAGTATACGAATACTCGTATACTCACCCACTTCCCCCCCCCCCCCCGTTTTGGAAGGGGGGATAGCTGAACTCGTCTTTAGGCGAGCTGCCTACGTATTCCTTTCGGAAATCAAGCCATCTCGTAGTTCTGATTGTTTGCGCGAGTGTGCTTACTCGGCTGTCGCAGACTTCTCGATCGCTTCAGTCGCGGGATCGATGTCATTGTCCAGAATTGTCTCCTCCGGTCGGATGGAAGCGATGGATGCGGAAACTTCTGGTTTCTCGGCCGTTGCTTGCTTTGGGTCGTCTCCTGCGGGCGGTGGCGTGACCTTTGCCCATTTTGGTTTCACGATCGGGACCGCCAATTGCCTCAGCTTATGTTCGGCCAGGAAACAAGATCGTGATTGTGTTTGGCATCCCCAAATTACTGCGACTCCCGTAGGCGTCGGGAATTTGATGCCTAAGTGATACGTGGACAGAACCGCCTTCATGGAATGTGTCCAAGGCGTGCCCATAATCACGTTGTAGATAGCCGGGAAATCGACTACCACGAAGTTAACGATTTTCGTCACTTCTTTTGCGGTGACCGGTAATCGGATTGATCCCAGGGTCATTGACGTTTCGCCGAAGAAACTAGTCAACGGTTTTGGAATCGGCTCGACTTCCGAGAGATCGATCCCCATGCGTGCTAGCGTATTGCGGAAGATCATATTGACAGTACTCCCGGTATCGACCAAGACCCGAGCGACTTCTAAATCGCCGATTACTAGGTCGATGACAAGCGGATCGGCGTAAGGTTGATCGATTCCGCCGGTTTCAGCGTCGCTGAATGAAATCACTCCTTTCGGAGGGTCATCCGTCGGCACCTTCCAACTCGAGCCGGTGTCAGCTTTGCGTTGGTAGGATTTTATAGACGAGACGGTGTCATTGTAGTATTAGGATTCGCCGATAATCATGTTAATTTTTCGGCGGTTAGCGTCGTTACCCTTCTCGTCTTGTCTTCGTCCGCGCTTTTCGCCTGACTGGTTTCCCTGAGGCGGAGTTTCCGCTCGCGCGTTCTTGTCGTTTTTCGGAAGGCGATCCGAATCGCGGATGAGATCTTTTACGCTAGATATCTCAGAAAGTTCTCCCGCGACCAATTTTGCGGCAAGTCTGGCGCCGAGAACTTTGCAGTTCACGGTGGAATGCCCGCGGGTTTGGTGGAGGTCGCAGAAAGAATTCTCGTCGTAATTCGAATTTCTTGTCCACGTGTCTCCCGTAGTTCGCCCTTGCTCCGAACCGGAGTTGATGGCGTAGTTATGCGCCCCGTGGAGATCATGTCCCTCGTGATGGACGAATTTGTCGTTACGAGAGTTCCTCTTTTTCTGCTTCTGCTCGGACGCGTTATCCTTTGCGGATGTTTTCGTCGGCTTATGCTTCTCGGACATGATTTTTGTCTCCTCTTCGATGGTTATGAAGTCAGTGGCCTTATGGAGCGCATCCTGAATCATCCGCGGTTCCTCGAGAGTTATCCATTTGCGGAACTTTGATTTATACTAGAGTGATTTCCTTAACGCGTCTATGGCGGCTTTGTCGCTGATTCCGCTGACCCTAGCCATGACGAGTTTGAATATGCTCATAAAATCGCGGAGGGATTCGTCCTGCATCTGTACCAAACTCCAGAGGTCGGCGTCGGAGGTTTCCGGGTTAATTAACATCGAGTACTGCTTCAGGAATTCCGAAGCCAGTCGACGGAAACTCCCATTCGAGTTCGGCTCCTTCTAGGTTTTCAACGAAGAGGCGGCAGTAGCCTGCGTCTTTTTCGTGGTCCTTGAGCTTGGCTCGTCCCATGGTAATCTGGAACGCTTGTAGGTGCGCTTTGGGATCGAACGTCCCGTCGTAAGTCGGCACCTTAAGTTTTCCAGGATCGGGCAGATTGATCTCGGTGATGCGGGCCGTGAAGGGTGTTTTCCGAGACTCGTACAGTAGCCGATCAATCTCGGGTGCGGCGCTGGTAGCGTGGTGAATCTGAGATTTCACCACCTTTACCGCTTAGGCCGTTTTGGTGGTTTATTCGCGGAGATCGCACATCTCGGTCAGACCGCTAGCAGTTTTCTGGCCTTGTCGGTGTTTGCTGCGAATGACCGGAGATCGCTTCTCGGCGGTTTTTGCGTATCCCGCGAAGTCGAGTTCCCCTTTGTCTCCAGTAAACGAACGTTCGGGAGAAGACTCCGGCAGAGGACTTCGAGTCTTTCTTCTCCTAGGATGGACGTCAGCGTCTTCGTATGTCGAATCGGCATGCTCGCTCGTCTCCAGGTTAACCCGTTCGATGCCGTCACCCTCGGTCTCCTGTTCGTGAGTAGGAGGTTTTTCCGATTCGTTCAGCGTCGCGTCAGGATTGTCTTTTCCGGATTCTTTTTCCGTTAAGTTTCCCTGCTCGGTTCTGGGACGATCCGCAGGAGCGCCAAAGTCCAGCCTTCTTCCGCGGATCTTAGTAGTTCCGCGGGGGCGAATTGCTCGGGTTTTCGCGGTTAGGGTTTCCACCTGTTTCGCGAGCGAACCGATGAGCTTTTCCTGCTCTTCCGATTTTTTGTTAAACTCGGAGAGCATCTTCTCGAGGGTCTCGGCGTTAGCGTTTGTAGCGTTGGCCGCAGACGCGCCTTGTGGTGGTGTTGTCTCAACGTTATCGCGTTCGTCGCGAGTTTGGTTATCACCACTCATCGTTTCTTCGTTGGACATGTTGCGGCTTCAGTGTAAAATAGATCCGACCCCCCCCCTCCTTCTAGCGCCAAACTGTGGGAACCGAAACCCACCAACTGTCAAATAATCGTAAAAAAGAAAAGTTCGGGAAAACCCTAAGTTTCCAGAGGAATCGGCTATCTGCAGAACCGCACAACGAATATTAAGAAAACGATGAACTTTTAAATTAAAACGAAAATAAACGAGATTGAAAGCAAGAAGGTTCTTATTCCGAATCTGCGTAAGAACTGGTACAAAAGTGAGGCCTAAGCTGCGTGAGCTGTCGGCAAAATCCTTAGAAGTCTAAGAACGAAAACCCTAATTGAGACGCAGCTCGCTAACAGAAAATGGAAATATTCCTAATTGCTAATTTGGTGGTGAGAGCTCTGAAAATCGTGTCCCTTGCTTCTGCCCTAGACCTCCTATTTCTATACTCCTCGCCTTGGCCATCCGGTCTTTCCATTTCGCCCAGATTTGACTATATCGGGAATTTTCAATTTTTCTCGATCCTTCCTTTTCTTCCGCGGAAATCTTCTATTTTTCTTCAAACCTTCCTTTTATCTTCAAACTTGACATTTATTTTCCTTCTGCGAGTAAACCGTCAAAACGTTATCGAATCTGCGGGTTAGATTCCATTAAGATCGCGAGATGGGTTTTTATCGCGTTTTAGGTCCTTCCGGGCCGTTTTGCGATAAATCCGTTTTGCGATAAATCCGTTTTCCGACTTTTTATGGGATCGTTTCCTGATCTGACGTCGTTTTTAATAAATTCCTAGAGTTAATCGTAAAGTTTTACGATTTATTCGACTTTTTATTAAAAACACGTTTTTTACGATTTACGCGACGTTTTTATTAAAAACGCGTTTTTTATGAATTCAACGAGAAACTTCGAATAAATCGTATGGTTTAGGCAATGTTCGGTGTTTCGTTTAACCGTCGCCGTTTTATACGATTTTTTCGAGTTTTTTATCGAGAAAAGCGAAGTTTTACGGTTTTTATCGTAAAACTTAAATGATAGGTCGGATCGAGATGGGACGGGAGATGTTTCGGCCGTGGTTCAGAACGCGACCGTGTCGAAAGACGTAAGTTTCGAATCGGGAATGCGGGAGAACGAGGCTCGGGACGTCCAGGAAGTTTCTAGTTCGCCCATCGGCGAACTAGTCGAGCATCTCCTAGTTCGCCCAACGGCGAACTAAGCCGAGCCAGCTTAGTTCGCCGATGGGCGAACTAGTCGAGTGTCTCCTAGTTCGCCCATTGGCGAACTAAGCCGGTTCGGCTTAGTTCGCCCGTGGGCGAACTAGTCATGACTAGTTCGCGTTTTATGGCTGTTTCGGTTTTTTGCGGTTTCGTAAAACGATTCTCGAGTTTTATAAAACGATCTTCGAGTTTTATAAAACCATTTTTCGAGTTTTATAAAACGGCTTCTCGAGTTTTATAAAACGATTCTCGAGTTTTATAAAACGATTCTCGAGTTTTATAAAACGATTTTGGGTTTTATAAAACGGCTTTTCGAGTTTTATAAAACGGCTTCTCGAGTTTTATAAAACGGTTTTTCGAGTTTTATAAAACGGCTTTTCGAGTTTTATAAAACGGCTTCTCGAGTTTTATAAAACGGCTTTTCGAGTTTTATAAAACGGCTTCTCGAGTTTTATAAAACGATTCTCGAGTTTTATAAAACGATTCTCGAGTTTTATAAAACGATCTTCGAGTTTTATAAAACGGCTTCTCGAGTTTTATAAAACGATTCCTCGAGTTTTATAAAACGATTCTCGAGTTTTATAAAACAATTTCTCGATTTTTACAAAACGATTCTCGAGTTTTATAAAACGATTTCTCGAGTTTTATAAAACGGCTTCTCGAGTTTTATAAAACGGTTTGCGAGTTTTATAAATGACTTTGAGTTTTATAAAATGACTCTTCGGGGAGTTTCGGCTATTAATTCCGTCGTACCGATTTTGACCCCAACAGTCGATGAAGCGTGTGGGGGTGATCTCCACAGTGAGCCATGCCGAACAGGGTGTCGTAGTTGTCCCAATCCTTATTAACAGGACGACGCAGGCACTCGGTACTCTTAGCGGTGCGTTCCGGGTTGGTGAAACGCTGGTGGATCGTAATTCGTTCCCCAACCCGACGTGGCCAAGGATCGCGCTCAGCTTCTATTTCGGAAGAGGAAGAGGATGGTGGAGGGTGACTGCTGGAGGCCCCAAGGTTATCGAGCCTCCGTTTGGTTCGTCTCTCCCTCTCTTCAGCTTGAGTAGACATCTGCAAAAGGTGGAAAGAAAACGAAAATCAGTTATCCGGTAAGTGCATCGATATTGATCGACACAAAAGACGATTGATATCGATCGATAATGATCAATTTCGTGATTTCCCGGATCCGGCTAAGATAGACATATCGATCGACAGAGCAAGCTCGATGTTGTTCGATATCGAGTCGCGAAACCTGCAAGAATCTCAACAATCCAAATCGCAAGTATATAGTGTAAATCTTAGTTCTAATACTCAAAACCCTCTAATCTAACAATTCTAACAACTCAAAACGATTAAAAACAAACCTATCTACCGATTTCTAGCCAAAATTTTTGTGAAACTTTGTTCTCCATAAAAATCTAAAAATCAAAGGGTTATACCTTAGGGGATAGAGTGAAGATTTCGAATCGAATGAGGCAAAAAACGGGAGAATTCCGTGAAGAATCGACAGAAAAAGAGAGGTTTTGAGGTTTCGGCTGTGTTTTGCGATTATGGAGGAGAAAACGGCTCGTATCGACTTAAGGCAGTTCGCCCTCGATATATCCGTATCGATCGATATGATTTGGCCATATCGAGAGATATGGTCGAGTTGTGCTAGAATGTTTCCTATTTGCTAAATAAAAACTACTAATAAAAACTGAAAGTATGCTTAATGAAATCCTAACAGTGGGTGGTTCCCACTCAAAATCATTTGAAAATTATTTGGAAATTATCAAGCATGATTTACCGATCCGGTTGCATTGGCTGGATTAGGCATACTTAATCGGAGGGGTGTAGAATTTGGAGGTCTGACCAAATAATGTTTGACTTGTTGACCATTTACTGTGAATTCAACTCCTTTCTCATTCACAAGGGTAACGGTTCCATTTGAGTGGGCCGCTATGATAGTAAAAGGGCAGGACCAACGAGATCAGAGTTTCCCAGGAAATATAGTCAAACGAGAGTTATATAAGAGAACTTGATCATTCGGGGTGAAATGTCTCGAAATAATGTGTTTGTCATGATAAGCTTTGGTTCTCTCTTTATATAACTTGGAGTTCTCATAGGAAAAATGCCTTATTTCATCCAGTTCATTTAGCTGGATGGGTCTCCGTTCTGCAGCCTTTTTTATGTCAAAATTCAGTAATTTAGTGGCCCAGGCTGCTTTATGCTCTAACTCAACTGGTAAGTGGCAAGATTTACCGTAGAGTAAGTGAAATGGGTTCGTCCCTAGCGGTGTTTTAAAGGCTGTTCGGTAAGCCTAGAGTGCATTATCTAACTTCCTAGACCAATCCTTTCTGGTGGCTCCGACGGTCTTTTCTAAAATCGCTTTGATCTCTCTGTTAGAGACTTCGACTTCCCCACTGGTCTGCGGATGGTAAGGTGATGCCACCCTATGGTGGACTCTGTTGTTTTTGAGCAAAGTCTCAAAGATTTTGTTGATGAAATGGGTTCCACCATCGCTTATAACTACCCGAGGAACTCCAAATCTCGGGAAAATGATGCTCTTGAAAAGTTTTACAACAACAGAGGCATCGTTAGTGGGTGAAGCAATCGCCTCAACCCATTTTGAAACGTAGTCACCAGCAACTAGAATGTAACGGTTCCCGTAAGAAGTAGGGAAAGGACCCATGAAGCCTATACCCCAACAATCAAAGACTTCTACTTCGAGGATAAATTTCTGTTCCATTTCATGTCTCTTGCTGATTTTTCCGCCACGTTGGCATCTGTCGCACTTAGCAATATAGGCTTGAGTGATCACTGTGGGAACCGAAATCGAGAATATCGTTAATCTTCTCCTCATCGAGAATGATCACTGTGGGAACCGAAATCCACCTACTGTCAAATAATCATAAAAAAAGGAAACTTCGGGAAAACCCTAAGTTTCCAGAGGAACCGGCTATCTGCAGAACCGCACAACGAATATTAAGAAAACGATGAACTTTTAGAATAAAACGAAAATAAATGAGATTGAAAGCAAGAAGGTTCTTATTCCGAATATGCGTAAGAACTGGTACAAAAGAGAGGCCTAAGCTGCGTGAGCCGTCGGCAAAATCCTTAGAAAAGAACGAAAACCCTAATTGAGACGCAGCTCGCTAACAGAAAACAAAAATATTCCTAATTGCTAAATTTGGTGGTGAGAGCTCCGAATTTTGTATACCTTGCTTCTGCCCTAGACCCCTTATTTATATACTCCTCGCCTTGGCCGTCCGGTCTTTCCATTTCGCCCAGATTTGATTATATCGGGAATTTTCCATTTTTCTCGATCCTTCCTTTTCTTCCGCGGAAATCTTCTATTTTTCTTCAAACCTTCCTTTTATCTTCAAACTTGACTTTTATTTTCCTCCTGCGAATAAACCGTCAAAACGTTATCAAATCTGCGGGTTAGATTCCGTTAAGATCGCGAGATGGGTTTTTATCGCGTTTTAGGCCCTTTCGGGCCGTTTTTGCGATGAATCCGTTTTCCGACTTTTTACGGGATCCTTTCCTAATCTGATGTCGTTTTTAATAAATTCCTCGAGCTAAATGTAAGGTTTACCACTTAGTTAAAAACACGTTTTTTACGATTTACTCGACATTTTTATTAAAAATGCGTGTTTTACGATTTCGACGAGAAATCTCGAATAAATCGTATGTTTTAGGCAATGTTCGATGTTTCGTCAACCGTCGTTTTATACGATTTCTTCGAGTTCTTTATCGAGAAAGCAAAGTTTTACGGTTTTTATCGTAAAACTCGAACGATATGTCGGATCGAGATGGAACGGGAGATGTTTCGGCCGTGGTTCAGAATGCGACCGTGTCGAAAGACGTAAGTTTTGAATCAGGAATGCGGGAGAACGAGGCTTGGGACGTCCAGGAAGTTTCTAGTTCGCCCATCGGCGAACTAAGCCCGATGGGCGAACTAGTCGAGCATCTCCTAGTTCGCCCATCGGAGAACTAAGCCTGCCCGGCTTAGTTTGCCGATGGGCAAACTAGTCGAGTGATCCTAGTTCGCCCATCGGCGAACTAAGCCGGGCCGGCTTAGTTCGCCGATGGGCGAACTAGTTGAGCATCTCCTAGTTCGCCCATTGGCGAACTAAGCCGGGCCAGCTTAGTTCGCCAATGGGCGAACTAGTCGAGTGTCTCCTAGTTCGCCCATTGGCTAACTAAGCCGGCTCTGTTTAGTTCGCCCGTGGGCGAACTAGTCGTGACTAGTTCGCGTTTTACGGCTTTTTCGGTTTTTTGTGGTTTCGTAAAACGATTCTCGAGTTTTATAAAACGATCTTCGAGTTTTATAAACTGATCTTCGAGTTTTATAAAATGATTCTCGAGTTTTATAAAACGATTTCTTGAGTTTTATTAAACGGCTTCTCGAGTTTTACAAAACGGCTTCTCGAGTTTTATAAAACGATTCCTCGAGTTTAATAAAATGATCTTCGGGTTTTATAAAACGGCTTCTCGAGTGTTATAAAACGATTTCTCGAGTTTTATAAAACGATCTTCGGGTTTTATAAAACGGCTTCTCGAGTTTTATAAAACGGCTTCTCGAGTTTTATAAAACGATCTTCGGGTTTTATAAAACGGCTTCTCGAGTTTTATAAAACGGTCTGCGAGTTTTATAAATGACTTTGAGTTTTATAAAACGACTCTTCGGGTTTTATAAAATTATTCCTTTTATATTTTCGCGGGGAGTTTTGGCTATTAATTCCGTCGTACCGATTTTGACCCCAACAGTTAGCCCCCCAGCTCGTAAGAATCGTGAGGTTCTTGCGAGTGGATTGAACTCGTTTGGCGAGTTTGGTAGAATTGGGCGGAACTTTAATGGCCAAAAGTCCAAAGGTGAATAGTAAAATCCTTTCCTATAAGTATATGGAGTGAGTTTTATAAGTTTTTCATTCACTCCTCCATAACTTGCTCAAGTTTTTAGGAAGGCTTCTCTCTACTTTTTCCTTTAGATCCTTTTTCTTTCGACTATCCAACATGTCTTTTGGACGGAAAGTTTCAGATTNAGGTGAATAGTAAAATCCTTTCCTATAAGTATATGGAGTGAGTTTTATAAGTTTTTCATTCACTCCTCCATAACTTGCTCAAGTTTTTAGGAAGGCTTCTCTCTACTTTTTCCTTTAGATCCTTTTTCTTTCGACTATCCAACATGTCTTTTGGACGGAAAGTTTCAGATTATGCTCATGCATCAATCTTTGATCCGAGTGACCTTTTTATTTCCAGCGGCTGTCCTCTTCCCGAGCCGGTCTTTCAACGCTTCTATACGACCAAGGAAGAGTTTGCAGACTACAATTTAGCCGCGAGTGCCGTGGAAATGCCACCTGCTGCATTCTGGGTTCCGAAGAGAAATAAACCTCGGAAGAGAACAGTTGGCATGAGCACGAGTACTGTTGGTTCTCTCAATTATTTGAGAAATACCTATGCGATCCCTGAGTCGGTTCAGTTTCGCATCCCTGTCCAGGGTCAGGGTGCCGAGGATCCGCCTCCGGGTTATTTTACGTGCTACGAAGCCTTTCTGTTGACCTGCCAGCTATGGTTCCCTATTCCTCGAGCCATTTTCGAATTCTTGGACAAGTTTGGAGTACCGTTCGGCCAACTGCGCCCTAGTGGCTTACAGCACCTTATCGGGATTCTGGTGTTGGGATACGAACGCGGAATGTCCCTTGATGCGGATTATCTTTTGTCTATGTTGACATTCAAGGGAAGAAAGGATGGTTTTTACTTAGCCCCCCGGCAGGACATGACGGTTGTTGGCGGACTTGCCTCGAATGATCACGATTGGATTCACCGATTTTTTTATGTCAAAATTGACGGCGCATCGGTGGAGGAAAGTTGTATTCCTTTGATTAGGACTGTGCGGGCATCAAATGGTATTCCGTCACGTGATTCCCATATCTATATAGATATAGGTTTTAACTTTTTTGTTTGTTTCGCAGTGCCTGCCCTCCCAGTGCCGATGCTTGAGAATTTTCCGAAGGTTATGAATCTTCTACGTGGCGGCCCGCTTTATTGGGGGTATTTTTCTCCGAAAAGGATCCGTCGTGCCGTCGCCTATTATTCGTCCGGTTTTTCTCGTGACGGTCATGCTGATTTTAAGTCGGGCGATGATGCGGAGGAGAGGGAAAGGTCTAGATCTCCGCGGGATAGAGAGGTTCCGATTAATCGCAGTCGGGCATCTGACGAAGATATCAATATCGAGGATCTTATTGATTTTTCGCCTTCCGAATATGATCCGGCTGAGACGTCATCCCGAGGACCAGCTGACACACCGTTTGCGAAAGCGTCGAGACTTTTCAACAAGGTTTGCCTATTCTTTATTATTATTATGTACATACGTTTTACGAAGGATGTTTGTTCTGTTTCGCAGGGTCTTCACTTTATGAGCGAAGCGGTGAGCGCGAATAGTGCGGAGCTTCGCAGGGCCGAATCCAGGATTGCAGCGGCAGAGGCGGAGGCTGTTCGTATCAGAGGGGAGATCGATGCCAGTTTCTCTCGTGCCCAGGATTTGGCTGCAATGGAGGCCGCTCGTGCGAGAGAAGAGTTTGAAGCTGAATCTCGTCGGAGCTTAGAACTTTCTGACACGATGGCTCGCCGTGCTCGTAGGGAAGGCAAAAGAGAGGTTTCTGCGGAGTTGATGACTCGGCGCGAGCGGTTCGTGCCTCTTTATGCGGAATTTGAAGATGCGCAAAGAGCGAATGGCAATTTCCGCGAGTGTTGGGGCGTAGTTGGGGGGTTTGCATCTTACCTAGGATTCGGACTATTCGTATGAGGCTGCGATTGCGAAGCAGAAGAAGCGTCTAGCTAAGAGAGAGAAGAAAAAGAATGAATCCGCCAATCCTAGGAAGCATATGTGGGATCAGTGGGACCCTATTGTGGTGTCGCCGGATTCGGTCGAAGTTGGACCTGGGATCCCGGACGTGGACGGCGAGGTCGACCAGTCTGCGTTTGATGAGTTTGATGTGTGATTTTCCTAGTTTTTTTATTCTGTCGTTGTTTTTCCGGGACTGGCCGTTGGTGGCTTTGAATCCCTACCGCTAGGCGGTGTGTATTCGAAAACTTTCTTAATGAAAATATTTTCTAAGTATGAAATTCGTGTTTTGTGTTAGATGTAGAGGGAAGAATACGAGTTGTCATCTCGTATCTAACTCTTTGGTGTAAATCGTCCGATTCGTTAACTCGGGAGATTTTGATTTTCGCGAGTGTTTAGATGTGGGCGAAGAGACATGCCTTTAGGATCTCGATTCATGCCTTGAGACGTTAGCGACCAGTGTGCTGGGTTTAGGGCAAGACCTAGGTTTACTTTCGGATTGGGGCTGTGCGATGACTAGTCGGCTTTCGTTTTGCCCGTTGCGATTTTAACCTGATTCCATACCGATTTAGAATCCGCGATAGGTTCTCGGCTTATATGATTCGTCTGGTTGGAACCGAGCATCTCACCTTGAACAATTTCTAAGTTGCCCGGAAGTGCTGACCAAAAATTTGGATTTCTTTTATAGCGCGCTATTTTATCCTCGTCGGATGTATGCGGACCGATAGGTCGGTGCGTTTGTTTAGGACGGCTAGCGTGCCTCGACGGGGCCAATCGCCGAGCGTTCGTGTTTTTATAGTCGCGGACGGACTTTGGATAAATATTTTTCTTTGAGAGTTTAGGCGACGTCTCGCCAGTTCTTTCCGAAAATATTTTGATATGCGAATTTTTATAAAAACGATTAAGTAGTTATTACTGCGGAAGCAATTTTCCGGGTTTGCGTTTTTCGATAGTAGCGGAGATATTCTAACTTTGTCTTTATTAAAAATTTCGAAAATTTTTCGGTTACAAAGCTAAAAGATAGCTGAACTCGTCTTTAGGCGAGCTGCCTACGTATTCCTTTCGGAAATCAAGCCATCTCGTAGTTCTGATTGTTTGCGCGAGTGTGCTTACTCGGCTGTCGCAGACTTCTCGATCGCTTCAGTCGCGGGATCGATGTCTTTGTCCGGAATTGTCTCCTCCGGTCGGATGGAAGCGATGGGTGCGGAAACTTCTGGTTTCTCGGCCGTTGCTTGCTTTGGGTCGTCTCCTGCGGGCGGTGGCGTGACCTTTGCCCGTTTTGGTTTAACGATCGTGACCGCCAATTGCCTCAGCTTATGTTCGGCCAGGAAACAAGATCGCGATTGTCTTTGGCATCCCCAAATTACTGCGACTCCCGTAGGCGTCGGGAATTTGATGGCTAAGTGATACGTGGACAGAACCGCCTTCATGGAATTTATCCAAGGCGTGCCCATAATCACGTTGTAGATAGCCGGGAAATCGACTACCGCGAAATTAACGATTTTCGTCCCTTCTTTTGCGGCGACCGGTAGTCGGATTGATCCCAGGGTCATTGACGTTTCGCCGGAGAAACTAGTCAACGGTTTTGGAATCGGCTCAACTTCCGAGAGATCGATCCCCATACGTGCTAGCGTATTGCGGAAGACTACGTTGACAGTACTCCCGGTATCGACCAAGACCCGAGCGACTTCTAAATCGCCAATTACTAGGTTGATGACAAGCGGATCGGCGTGAGGTTGATCGATTCCGCCGGTTTCAGCGTCGCTGAATGAAATCACTCCTTTCGGAGGGTCATCCGTCGGCACCTTCAACCTCGAGCCGGTTTCGGCTTTGCGTTGATAGGATTTTATAGATGAGACGGTGTCATTGTAGTATTGCGATTTGCCAATAATCATGTTGATTTTTCGGCGGTTAGCGTCGTTACTCTTCTCGTCTTGTCTTCGTCCGCGCTTTTCGCCTGACTGGTTTCCCTGAGGCGGAGTCTCCGCTAGAGCGTTCTTGTCGTTCTTCGGGAGGCGATCCGAATCATGGATGAGATCTTTTACGCTAGATATCTCGGAAAGTTCTCCCGCGACCAACTTTGCGGCAAGTCTGGCGACGAGAACTTTGCAGTTCACGGTGGAATGCCCGCGGGTTTGGTGGAGGTCGCAGAAAGAATTCTCGTCGTAATTCGAATTTCTCGTCCATGTGTTTCCCGTGGTTCGCCCTTGCTCCGAACCGGAGTTGATGGCGTAGTTATGCGCCCATTGGAGATAATGTCCCTCGTGATGGACGAATTTGTCGTTACGAGAGTTCCTCTTTTTCTGCTTCTGCTCGGACGCGTTATCCTTTGCGGATGTTTTCGTCGGCTTATGCTTCTCGGACAGGATTTTGGTCTCCTCTTCGATGGTTATGAAGTCAGTGGCCTTATGGAGCGCATCCTGAATCGTCCGCGGTTTCTCGAGAGTAATCCATTTGCGGAACTTCGATTTATACCAGAGCGATTTCATTAACGCGTCGATGGCGGCTTTGTCGCTGATTCCGCTGACCCTAGCCATGACGAGTTTGAATCTGCTCATAAAATCGCGGAGGGATTCGTCCTGCATCTGTACCAAACTCCAGAGGTCGGCGTCGGAGGTTTCCGGGTTAATTAACATCGAGTACTGCTTCAGGAATTCCGAAGCCAGTCGACGGAAACTCCCATTCGAGTTCGGCTCCTTCTAGGTTTTCAACGAAGAGGCGGCAGTAGCCTGCGTCTTTTTCGTGGTCCTTGAGCTTGGCTCGTCCCATGGTAATCTGGAACGCTTGTAGGTGCGCTTTGGGATCTGACGTCCCGTCGTAAGTCGGCACCTTAAGCTTTCCGGGATCGGGCAGTTTGATCTCGGTGATGCGGGCCTTGAAGGGCGTTTTCCGAGACTCGTACAGTATCCGATCGATCTTGGGTGCGGCGCTGGTAGCGTGGTGAATCTGGGAGTTCACCGCTTTTACCGCTGCGGTCGTTTTGGTGATGTATTCGCGGAGATCACGCATCTCGGTCAGACCGCCAGCCGTTTTCCGACCTTGTCGGCGTTTGCTGCGAGTGACCGAGACGAACGTTCGGGAGAAGACTCCGGAAGAGGACTTCGAGTCTTTCTTCTCCTAGGATGGATGTCAGTGTCTTCGTCTGTCGAATCGGCCTGGTCGCTCGTCTCCAGGTTAACCTGTTCGATGCCGTCACCCTCGGTCTCCTGTTCGTGAGTAGGAGGTTTTTCCGATTCGTTCAGCGTCGCGTCAGCATTGTCTTTTCCGGATTCTTTTTCCGGTAAGTTTCCCTGCTCGGTTCAGGGACGATCCGCAGGAGCGCCAAAGTCCAGCCTTCTACCACGAATCTTAGTAGTTCCGCGGGGACGAATTGCTCGCGTTTTCACGGTTAGGGTTTCCACCTGTTTCGCGAGCGAACCGATGAGCTTTTCCTGCTCTTCCGATTTTTTGTTAAACTCGGAAAGCATCTTCTCAAGGGTCTCGGCGTTAGCGTTTGTAGCGTCGGCCGCGGACGCTCCTTGTGGTGGCGTTGTTTCAACGCTATCGCGTTCGTCGCGAGTTTGGTTGTCACCAGTCATCGTTTCTTCGTTGGAGATGTTGCGGCTTCGGTGTAAGATAGATCCGACCCCCCCTCCTTCTAGCGCCAAACTGTGGGAACCGAAATCAACCTACTATCAAATAATCGTAAAAAAGGAAACTTCGGGAAAACCCTAAGTTTTCAGAGGAACCGCACAACGAATATTAAGAAAACGATGAACTTTTAAATTAAAACGAAAATAAACGAGATTGAAAGCAAGAAGGTTCTTATTCCGAATCTGCGTAAGAACTGGTACAAAAGAGAGGCCTAAGCGGCGTGAGCCGTCGGCAAAATCCTTAGAAGTCTAAAAACGAAAACCCTAATTGAGACGCAGCTCGCTAACAGAAAACGGAAATATTCCTAATTGCTAAATTTGGTGGTGAGAGCTCTGAATTTCGTATATCTTGCTTCTGCCCTAGACCCCTTATTTATATACTCCTTGCCTTGACTATATCGGGAATTTTCCATTTTTCTCGGTCCTTCCTTTTCTTCCGCGGAAATCTTCTATCTTCCTTCAAACCTTCCTTTTATCTTCAAACTTGACTTTCCTCCTGCGAGTAAACCGTCAAAACGTTATCAAATCTGCGGGTTAGATTCCGTTAAGATCGCGAGATGGGTTTTTATCGCGTTTTAGGCCCTTCCGGGCCATTTTTGCGATGAATCTGTTTTCCGACTTTTTACGGGATCGTTTCCTGATCTGATGTCGTTTTTAATAAATTCCTCGAGCTAATCGTAAGGTTTTACGACTTACTCTACTTTTTAATTAAAAACGAGTTTTTTACAATTTACTCTATGTTTTTATTAAAAACGCGTTTTTTACGATTTCGACGAAAAATCTCGAATAAATCGTATGTTTTAGGCAATGTTCGATGTTTCGTCAACCGTCGCCGTTTTATACCATTTCTTTGAGTTCTTTATGGAGAAAGCGAAGTTTTACGGTTTTTATCGTAAAACTCGAACGATAGGTCGGATCGAGATGGAACGGGAGATGTTTTGGCCGTGGTTCAGAATGGGACCGTGTCGAAAGACGTAAGATTCGAATCGGGAATGCGGGAGAACGAGGCTCGGGACGTCCAGGAAGTTTCTAGTTCGCCCATCGGCGAACTAAGCCGGGCAGGCTTAGTTCGCCGATGGGCGAACTAGTTGAGTGATCCTAGTTCCCCCATCGGTGAACTAAGCCGGGCCGGCTTAGTTCGCCGATGGGCGAACTAGTTGAGCATCTCCTAGTTCGCCCATTGGCGAACTAAGCCGGGCCAGCTTAGTTTGCCAATGGGCGAATGTTGGGGTCAAAATCGGTACGACGGAATTAATAACCAAAACTCCCCGCGAAAATACAAAAGGAACAGTTTTATAAAACCCGAGGAATAGTTTTATAAAACTCAAAGTCATTTATAAAACTCGCAGACCGTTTTATAAAACTCAAAAGGCCGTTTTATAAAACCCGGAGATCGTTTTATAAGACTCGAGAATCATTTTATAAAACTCGAAGATCGTTTTATAAAACTCGAAGATCGTTTTATAAAACTCGAAGATCGTTTTATAAAACTCGAGAATCGTTTTATAAAACTCGAGAATCGTTTTATAAAACTCGAGGATCGTCTTGTAAAACTCGAGAATCGTTTTATAAAACTATAAGATCGTTTTATAAAACTCGAAGATCGTTTTATAAAACTCGAAGATCGTTTTATAAAACTCGAAGATCATTTTATAAAACTCGAGAAATCGTTTTATAAAACCTAGGGATCGTCTTATGAAACTCGATAATCGTTTTATAAAACTCGAGAATCGTTTTATAAAACCTGAAGATCGTTTTATAAAACTCGAAGATCATTTTATAAAACTCGAAGATCGTTTTATAAAACTCGAGAAATCATTTTATAAAACTCAAAGATCGTTCTATAAAACTCAAAGATCGTTTTATGAAATCCGGAGATCGTTTTATAAAACTCGAGAATCGTTTTACGAAATTGCAAAAAACCAAAAAAGCCGTAAACGCGAACTAGTCGCAACTAGTTCGCCCATGGGCGAACTAAGAGATGCTCTCTAGTTCGCCCATCGGCGAACTAAGCCGGCCGGCTTAGTTCGCCGATAGGCGAACTAGAGACTTCCCGGATATTCCGCGTCTTGATCTCCCGCATTCCTGATTCGCAACTTACGTCTTTCGACAAGGTCGCGTTCTAAACCACGGCCGAAACATCTCCCGTTCCATCTCGATCCGACTTACCGTTCGAGTTTTACGATAAAAAACCGTAAAACTTCGCTTTCCCGGAAAGAACTCGAGGAAATCGTATAAAACGGCAACGGATAAACGAAACACCGGACATTGCCTAAACTATACGATTTATTCGAGATTTCTCGTTGAAATCATAAAAACGCGCTTTTTAATAAAAAAACGCCGAGTAAGTCGTAAAAAACGTGTTTTTAATAAAAAGTCGAGTAAATCGTAAAACCTTGCGATTAACTCGAGTAATTTATTAAAAACGACGTCGGATCAGGAAACGATCCCGTAAAAAGTCGGAAAATGGATTTATCGCAAAACGGCCCGGAAGGACCTAAAACGCGATAAAAACCCATCTCGCTATCTTAACGGAATCTAACCCGCAGATTTGATAACGTTTTGACGGTTTACTCGCAGGAGGAAAATAAAAGTCAAGTTTAAAGATAAAAGGAAGGTTTGAAGAAAAATAGAAGATTTCCGCAGAAGAAAAGTTAGGATCAAGAAGAATGGAAAATTCTCGATTTAGTCGAATCAGGGCGAAATGGAAAGATCGGATAGCCAAGGCAAGGAGTATATAAATAGGAGGTCTAGGGCAGAAGCAAGGGACACGAAATTCGGAGCTCTCACCACCAAAACTAGCATTTAGGAATCTTTCCGTTTTTCTGTTAGCGAGCTGCGTCTCAATTAGGGTTTTTTGTTCTTAAGTGTTCGGCTACTCTCTTTGTACCAGTTCAACGCAGATTCGGAATAAGAACCTCTTTGCTCTTGATTTTCGTTTATCTTTTAATAATTCTAAGTTTTCTCGTTATCTTAATCTTCGTTGTGCGGTTCTGCAGATAGCCGGTTCTTCTGGAAACTTAGGGTTTTCCCGAAGTTTCCTTATTTACGATTATTTGACAGTAGGTGGATTTCGACACCCACAGTTTGGCGCTAGAAGGAGGGGGGGTCGGATCTATCTTACACCGTAGCCGCAACATGTCCAACGAAGAAACGATTACTGGTGACAACCAAACTCGCAACGAACGCGACAACGTTGAAACACCACTACCAAAAGACGCGTCTGCGGCCAACGCCACGAACGCTAATGCTGAGACCGTCGAAAAGATGCTTTCCGAGTTTAACAAAAAATCGGAAGAGCAGGAAAAGCTCATTGGTTCGCTCGCAAAACGGCTCGAAACCCTAACTGCGAGAACCAAAGCGATTCGCCCCCGTGGAACTACCAAGATCCGCGGAAGGAGACTCGATTTCGGCGCTCCTACAGATCGTCCCAGAATCGATCAGGGAAACGTACCGGAAAAAGATTCCGGAAAAGAAAACCCTGACACGACACTGAACGAATCGGAAAAATCTCCTATTCGCGAACAGGAGACCGAAGGCGACGGCATCGAAAGGGCCAACTTGGAAACGAGCGACCAGGCCGACTCGACAGAAGAATACGCCGACGTCCATCCTAGGAGAAGAAAAACTCGCAGTCCTCAACCGGAGTCGTCTCCTGAACGTTCCTTTACTGGAGACAAAGGGGAACTCGACTTCGCGCGATACGCAAAAACAGCCGAGGAGCGATCTCCGGTCACTCACAGCAAACGCCGGCAAGGTCGGAAAACTGCTGGCGATCTGACCGAGATTCGCGATCTCCGCGAATACATCACCAAAACGGCCGCAGCGGTAAAAGCGGTGAAATCTCAGATTCACCACGCTACCAGCGCCGCACCCGAGATCGATCGGCTACTGTACGAGTCTCGGAAAACACCCTTCACGGCCCGCATCACCGAGATCAAACTGCCCGATCCCGGAAAGCTTAAGGTGCCACCTTATGACGGGACGTCCGATCCCAAAGCGCACCTGTAAGCGTTCCAGATCACCATGGGACGAGCCAAGCTCAAGGACCACGAAAAAGACGCAGGCTACTGCCGCCTCTTCGTCGAAAACCTGGAAGGAGCTGCGCTCAAATGGTTCGCCAAACTTAGGCGAAATTCGATCGGAAGTTTCCGTCGACTGGCTTCGGAATTCCTGAAGCAGTACTCGATGTTCATTAACCCGGAAACCTCCGACGCCGATCTCTGGAGCTTGGTGCACAAGGAGGACGAATCTCTCCGCGATTTCATGAGTAGATTCAAACTCGTCATGGCTAGGGTTAGCGGGATTAGCAACAAAGCCGCCATCGACGCGTTAAGGAAATCGCTCTGGTATAAATCGAAGTTCCGCAAATGGATAACTCTCGAGAAACCGCGGACGATCCAGGATGCGCTCCATAAGGCCACTGACTTCATAACCATCGAAGAGGAAACTAAAATTCTGTCCGAGAAGCATAAGCCGACAAAAACATCCGCGAAGGATAACGCGTCCGAGAAGAAGCAGAAAAAGAGAAGCTCTCGTAACGATAAATTCGTCTATCACGAGGGACAGGATCTCCAAGGGGCGCATAACTACGCCATTAACCCCGAAGCTGAACAAGGGCGAACTACGGGTAACACGTGGACGAGAAATTCAAATTACGATGAGAATTCTTTCTGCGACCTCCACCAAACCCGTGGTAATTCCACCATGAACTGCAAAGTGCTCGGCGCCAGACTTGCGGCAAAATTTGTCGCGGGAGAGCTCTCCGAGATATCCAGTATCAAGGATCTCATCCGCGATTCGGACCGCGTCCCGAAGAATGATAAAAACACGCAAACCCCGCCTCAGGGAAATCAGTCGGGCGAAAAACACGGACGAAGAGTAGACGAGAAGGGTAACGATGCTAATCGCCGAAAAATCAACATGATTATCGGCGAATCGCCATACTTTAACGACACCGTCTCGTCAATAAAATCCTACTAACGTAAAGCCGAAACCGGCTCGAGTTGGAAGGTGCCGACGGACGATTCTCCGACAGGGGTAATCTCCTTCGACGATGCTGAAACCGGTGGAATTGACCAACCGCATGCCGATCCCCTTGTCATCGATTTGGTGATAAGCGATCTAGAGGTTGCTCGAATCCTGGTTGATACCAGAAGCACGGTCAACGTCATCTTCCGCAACACGCTAGCACGCATGGGAATCGACCTCTTGGAAGTCGAGCCGATTCCAAAACCGCTGACTAGTTTCTCCGGCGAAACGTCAATGACCCTGGGATAAATCCGACTACCGGTCGTCGCGAAAGAAGTGACGAAAATTGTTAACTTCGCGGTAGTCGACTTCCCGGCTATCTACAACGTGATTATGGGCACGCCTTGGATAAATTCCATGAAGGCGGTTCTGTCCACGTATCACTTAGGCATCAAATTCCCGACGCCTACGGGAGTCGCAGTAATTTGGGGATGCCAAAGACAATCGCGATCTTGCTTCCTGGCCGAACATAAGCTAAGGCAATTGGCGGTCGCGATCGTGAAACCAA